>CM042197.1:3379925-3413779 GCA_023539305.1 Ilex asprella
ATATATATATATATATATACGGGTAGAGTAAAGTAGGAATATAAAAATTTAATGAATATTTCACATTCCTACCAAATTTAATTGAAAGACCAAAATATCTTCCGCATTCTTACTCAAATTTTTTTGCTAGTCGATCAATAAGTTCAGATAAGTTTGGGTAGGGTAGAAAATTATGGGTAATCGAAAATTTAAACCCCCTACCTATTGTAGAATGTCTAATATAAATCATAACTACTAGTCAAAAAAAGTTATCCATCACCACAACACTACCGAAGGAGAGTAGCAATTAACATTTTTTCAGTACATTGATTTTATTTGATAACCACATAAAAATTAAAAAAAATTCTACCATACTACGAACATCTTATCAACCAGCAACACGGCCAATCCAAGGAATATATTGAACGTGAGTAGCAACATGCAAGGTAAAGGATAAAGCTCCCATATTGATGTGGCCCATTTGAATGTGGTACCTACGTCGCCATCATGGCATCATCCACTTGCCTACTTTTCTCTCTCCAGAGTGTCCAGGTTCAAAGACAAAGCAGAGTTGGATATGGTTTCCCATACCACTAGCCCAAATAGGGGATTTCCTTGTCAATAGGTGAAAGTGAAACTACCTCCATTATCTTCTACCCTAAATTTTCATACTTTTACCTTCACTCTATATAACAACTCTTTCAGTCCCTTCACACTTCCACAAAACAAACTCACTTATATTTCTCAATCACCAAGTAAAATCCAATACACCCAGTTGGTTTAAGCTCCAAATTCGAAGAGAAAAGGCGCAGAAAATGAGTTCCACAAGCAGATCTTGGATTGTGGCAGCTAGTATTGGCACTGTGGAGGCACTGAAAGATCAAGGGTTCTGCAGATGGGATTGCGCTATGAGGTTGCTACAAAAGCATGGCAAGTCCAATGTCAGGTCGTATTCTCAAGCTCAGAGACTCTCGACACCACCCTCGTCGACGGCAATTTCTAGTAAGATCATGAGAGAGAAGAAAGTGAAGCAATCGGAGGAGTCACTGAGAAATGTTATGTATTTGAGCTATTGGGGTCCAAACTCATGAGTCCTCACATTTTTTGTATGTATGACTGTATATATAACTTAAATGAAAGTAAGTTTCGGTAAAAATTGCATCGCCTTGTTTCATTTTCAACTAATTAATTGGTGTACACGTACGTGCGTTACACGTGATCTATTTTTAATATCTAATATTTGCATGAGCGCTGAACAAATTTATGAAAATTTTATTAGTCAAATCCTCTTAAAATAAGTGGTTCTCTATCATATATACACCAAAAGTTAAATATTTTCTAAAAAAACCATATGAAAAAGAACATTGATGCTTTTATGTGGGATATTATTGGTATAAAAATAGTACATAGCAGAAAAATGTTATACACTAATGAATAACATTTTGGCTAACTATTTAATTTTGTTGTAAATCATTTTGTTATGACACAAAAGATATAAAGTTGTTCAAGTATCAATCGGTAATGAAATATTTATTCTAGAAGGTAAATCAATAAGTATTGGATTAAGAATATTTACCGGAAAAGACTAAATGTTAAATCGGTTATTATTCAATTAAGGCTAAAAACAACTTTATGATATTGAGTGGGGCTAAAATAAAAATTTAGAAATTTTTTGGATTAATTTGATTTAACATTTACATTTGAAAATCATCTCAAAAATGACTAATTAAGAATTCAAAATCCTACTTGAGTACTTCAGATGTTTTTGTCATATTGTCTAGAATAGAATGTCTCTTATTTGAATCAATTACTTGAATCACATATTAGTTGTTCCATTAAAAAAAATTGAGAAAATTACACAAATTGAACCAAATTAAAATATTAGAAGAATGATTAGAGATAAATTTGGGTTGACTCAAATTAAAAACTGCTCCCAAGTCATTTATTTTATTGAATCAATCAGGGGAAATGTTTTAATGGTAGCAATATGCATAATATAACTGGCAGATGTATCCATATTATTCACAATGAAGTTAGCACAAGCACTTGATTTGTTTCAAACTCATATAGTGCATCTAAATTTCATATTCAACCTTTTCAGTTTCCTAATTTAGTTCACTGAAGTTATAGGAACAAGAATACGGTAACCTAGTTCATATAACAAATCAATGTACAACTAATCCAAAATTCATGATTCTCAAAACTTAAAATAGAAACACTACAAATTCTTAACAAATTCATGATACCATTTAAAACCTAAAACGACATTGCATGTATATCCACATATACACAAAATGATATTAGCTACACTAAAATATTTGTAAAATACATACACAAGACAAGCACGTTGGTACCATTGGTAATGATAGCGCTAATCTTGGGAGGGACTTTGCCATGGAGCTCCATTTGAATAGTGGGGGTTATAATAGGAAAATAAAAGTTTTTTCTAAAGTTTAGTGACATTTAGAAGTAGTATGATATGATTTTAAGTTTGTTACCTTGTTCTCAATAAATGGAAGCGGAATTTGATCTAGGAGATTATTGTAACCGTATATATAGTTGGTTTTTTTTGTATTTTTTTCCTTTATATTTATTAACAAATCATTATTAAAACTTTCAAATAACGCATTTATTGCAGATGAGAAATCACCCATGGAGGGGTGAAGAGTAATCCAAAAGTAAGCACAATCAACCCTTAAATAAGAGAAAGAGTAATACTATTTGGATTTAAAATACTGACCTAATTTGCTGACATAATGATGTGGCTACAGTAAAACCATTGGATCAACACCAAGTTCCAATGTTTGATGGTATCCACAACCAATTCAGTGGTCATAGTGAATTAGGTCAACAAATTAGGTTCCAAAAGTATTGCTCAGAAAGAAAATACAATTTATAGTACTCCATAAATTCAAGACACATGTTCAAGTCATGAGGGAACAAATAGGGTCCAACAGAAATGGATATGGACAACATTGTCTTGACAGCACCTAGGTGCAACGCCCTCAGCCGCCCATCATTGTGACAATGCAGAGTGTCGCAAAAGGGTAAGACGCATCCTTATCATATCGAAAATGGAATAGGACCATTAACTAAGGACATATAAGAGTAACACTGTGGGAGGTATGGGGGCAACCTTGGTGTGACTCATTTCCCTCACTTTGAAAATAGGACAGAAGGTTGGGATTGCATAGTCGACGAAATTAGTATTATTAGTCTAATGGACACTGTTGCTTGACTGGTCCACTGAACTAAGAAAAAAGGTCCCCATCTAAGGACATGACAATATAACATTCCTTAAGAGAGAACTGAGCAACGAGAAAAGACGAGCATGATTGTCAACCTTGGTCTGGGACAAGGTCTCAAATGTTTAGTCTGTTTGAACAAGCTTCTCAGTGTATGACTCATTACCCACTATGATGTGCTTGACTAGAACCTGAAGGGACTCTTAACTGAGGTTATTGGTCTTGATGAACCTATAAGATAATGAGACATGTGAATGGTGGCTAAAGAATCGAAACTATGTGAGTTTCTTTTATCAAACACCTTAACAGAGGTTTCAAGAAAAAGTTCAAAGAGGAAAGGGAATATCTCGAGTAAGAATGTGCTGGGGGCATTGCATACATTGTCTTCTCAAGGTCATAATCTCATGATAACCAGTCGTGATCATTAACCTTGGGAGTTCATTTTTGCCTTAGTTGTCACACCGTTCCTCGAGAACCGCATCTAGGCTGCATTTGAAAAAACGTTACATCTATCTAATTAATGTTGAGACATGTGGCTCATGATTAGTAATCATTGATATCGCCGTGATCGAGGCGGTTGTGGGTTGACGCGAGTGTTAGAAGGTTGAGGTGGGTAGCCCTTTGGGCAGTCCGGTCTGCATCAACACTATGCTATAAATACCTGCATTAATTGTCCACTGTAGAAGATTTTCTATCTAGCTAGTTGAGAGCATTTACTCCACCTACTATCCAATTGGTTGGTTCATTCGTTAACAAGTTGTTAAAGTTTTTTATGTCCCATCCGTTTATCTTACGCATCCCATTCTCTTACTTTTTTTTACCATGTGAGAATCTAATATCTAATAGGAAAAAAGTAAAAATATCATAATATTCATTGACTAGGTTTATTAGTAATCAAATCAAATAAGAAAGAAAAGAAACTAGAGGTGTCCTAATATACCGCAGATAGGTATATTAGACATAAAACAAAAAATTAAAGTTCAAGATGTATTTGAATATGTTTGAGCTACAACATTTTATCTCTACGAATAGAATTGACTATGATGTAATAAGTCACCAAATGACCAATTTTTTAGTAAAAAATATATCGATGTAATTTTTAATTCGTGAATATAAGTATGATATACCAAAATAGATATGTTGTATCAAATCATGTATAACTTTGTATTTTATTTTATTATATTTTCTTATTTTGAATTTCTAACTCTCGATAATTGGTATTAACAATCTGCAATAAAAGGGTAATTTAATGTGACAACATCTTTATGACCATGGTCTTCAATTTCGTTTCGTTTCGTACTAAACGTTTCGTTTTTTACAAAATTAGAAACGAAACTTTAAAAGAATTTCTAAAAGTATTGGTTTTCGACGAAACTCGAAATGTTTCTATGTTTTTGCTTAAAACGTTCGAGAAGCAGTTCTTTTCGATTACTTAGTGAAAACTTAAAAAAAAAAGGAAGGAAGTTCGACTGAACAAGAAAGGCGAGAGACCCAATCGGTCAATCCCCAACTCAAAGAGTTTTACACAAATATCAACTCTGGTGAAGTTGGGATCCAACTGAAAATTAGGGATTTCAACTTATTTTGCTGGGTTGTGAGGATTAAACCAATTTAAATGAAAGGAGTGGAGCATATTGAACAACAAGAAGAGAAATTACTGAAGAAAGCAATGGCCAATCAACCTATTAGTGTGGCCATTGAAGCGGGGGCTGGGCTTTTCAACTCTACCTATTGGTAATGATCTTATCATGCATCTTTCATCGTCTTACCACAGTAACTCTATAATTGGTTTTTCTTTCCTCTTAGCACAGTAGCATTTAGTTAATGGACATATAAGGTTCAAATTTTTAAGATTGATAACTGTGTATGTACACTATAAAGTTGGGAATTAACTTCTGGTGAACTCGTTGAGCTTGTATCATACATACTGTCCAAATTACAGATTTCATATCTAGACCCATTTTTGGGCAATGTGGTTATTAGTGCAACCATCTTTGCTTGAGATGTCTAATTTCTTGCGAGCAGTTTATTCTAAATAATGAGGAGTTAAATCTATTGAACAACAACTCATGAAAAGTTGGAAGAAACCAATTTTGCAGCAAACTTTTTTTTTTCCTTTTGTTTTTTGTTGATTTCTTGTCTTAATGTAATGGATGATTAAACTTATTTTTCCATTCTCATGCTTGAGTTCTCAAATTTATTTCCTTGTTGTCAGATTAGTTCTTATTTTCTAAATAGCATCATTTATTGTTGATTTCTCTTGCCATATGTCTTTTATTGCTTGTATGTGTAGCTTTGTTTTGTGGGCAAATTGTTTTATGCCAAAATTTTATGCTCCTCTTTATAGTTTATTCCCCTTTTCTCCCCGTAATAATGCCATTGAATTTCTTGGGTCTGTCCAAGTCACATTCTGTTCTGCTCTGAAAATCACTCTATTTGCTTTGTATGACCTCTTTTTTTTTTAAAAAAAAAGCCTACTCTACCTAGGAATGAAGTCTTTTGGTTTAGTTTTTTTTTTTTGAAATGAAAGTCAATCACATTGATTTTTTTTAATCATTTTTTTTACAGATATGCCGCTGAAGGCGACAAAACGAAGAAAACGTGATATTGGGTGGGATCATGGCGAAATGATCCGCAACAATCGTATGTGGACAAGATGAAAATACTGCGAAAAAAGAGATGAAAGGTTTCGGGGTATCATGCTTAAAACAACACATAGCTGGTGGTTTTTCAAATGTTGAAAAATGTGAAAAATGTCCGGTGGAGGTGTCAAGGACAATGAGGGAGTACCTTGATAGTCAAAAGACAGAGAACGAAGAAGTAATTATAGAAAGAGCTGCTCTTAGGGAGACTTTGATGGAATCCACATGAAAACGACATGGAATTGATGTAGATATTTTTGATTGTGATAAGTACGTTGACTTAGACAAGGAGATGACCCCTTTAGAGAGGAGGCTGTTACAGATTGCCAAGCAGAGATCTATGCATGACCTAAATGAATTTGAGCAAGACAGAGCACGGTATGAAGGTGGTGACACATCAAAAGGAGCTTTTTCCTCTCGTTCGGATAAAATGAAGGGAATGGTAGAAACATTTAGAAAGAGATCAAAGGGTTTAAACATAGAAGACATGGATGCTTCCATTTACAGGAATCGTGATTGCATACAATAGAGGATACCAAACATGTTTGGTTCCAATAAATTTGTGAAATCTGCAAGCATGGCATAGGTAAGTGGTTTATTTATAGTCATATCCTCCCTAATGTAGCTGGAAATATATATTTCCAAACTATGATAGATGAGATTGTGAAAGCAAGAGTGGGGTTTAAAGGTCCAAGTTCTTACTAGATCATTGGGCTTATTTTGGATAATGAAATTGATGAAATAAAGGAGTATGTTGAAATTTTAAGAAAAAGTGGGAAACATTTAGTGTCACTGTTATGTGTGATGGGTGGACATCAACAACGAAATTATCAATTATAAATTTCTTAGTTTACCATGATGGAAAAAATGTGTTTCATAAGTCCGTGAATGCTTCCAGTCAGTATAAGGATGCTAACTATATTTATGAGTTAGTGGATGATGTTGTAGAAGATATTGGTGAAAAATATGGTGTGTAAGTGATTATTGATAATAGATGGGTCTGCATATAAAAAGGCTAGTGAGTTATTTGATGAGAAAGAGGAAACATTTGTATTGGACCTCTTGTGCTACCATTGCATTGACTTGATACTAGAAGATTTTGTTGATGGACAGGTAGTGAATAGTGTGATCGATCAAGCAAAAAAATATCAAATTTTATCTACAACCATAATAGGATGCTTGATATCATGCGAAAATATACCAAAGGAAGAGAGCCTCTACGTCCAGGTTCGACCCGTTTTGCAACAAACTTTATTACGATTCAGAGTATTCTTGACCAAAAGTTATCTTTACAAAGAATGTTTATATCTGATTAGTGGGCAAATAATGGAGCAAGTAGGGATCCAGTTGGTAAAGTATTGCAAGAAGTTGTATTAAGTAGTTCATTATGGGATCAAGCACATATGGTGTGTAAGTTACATGCACCTATTTCAAAGGTGCTTAAAATGGTGGATGGAGAGAAGCAAGCTACTATGGGTTATGTATTTGAAGGGACGAGGAGAAGCAAGTTGGCTATTAAAGCATCTCTTCCTAGGGCACATAAAAAGTATTGCAGTATTGATGATCAATGGAAAAGATAGATGATACAAGACATACATATAACAGGTAACTAGTAATACAATTTTTTAAATCATTGTCTTTTTTAATCACTGCCTTAAAGCTAAACTAGCTAAATAATACTGTGAACAATACCAGATAGACTCCAGGAACTTTAAATCTCATCTTTTGTTCAAAAAGTGTCGTGTTAGAATTCCATCTTCCATCACATTTTAGCTCACATGTTCCCTGCCATATGGCAGTAACTTCTTTTTTATGTGTATCCATCTTTATTTTTTTAAAGCATTACTTATTGAAAACACCTTCTATGATTTTACCAGCATACTATTTAAATCCTACATACCACTATGATCAAGAACTTGCTTACAAAGAGGAATTGGTAAATACTTTGAGAAGAGTAATGCAAAAGCTTGAACCAAATGGTGATCGGGCTACCACGGCACTTGCAGAGGTACGTATCAGTTTTCTTTGCAATGATTTAATAGAATAATATATTCTCTTACTAGGAATCTCTAAAAGATCTACCATGTAGGCAAAAACATTTCGAGATGCTATGTATGGTTTGGTGATGCAGCAACTATTAAAGAAAGGTCGACAACTGAACCAGGTAATTAAAAATATGTAGACATTTATTGTTTAGAAAGCCGTAATTTCGTATAAACTTAATATAACAAAGTCTTTTTTGAACTTACAAATTGCTTCTTATATTTTGTAGCCGATTTGTGGTTCCTGTATGACACTGATGCCCTAAATTTAAGACGAATTGCTATTAGAGTTTTATCACAAACAACTTCGTCAAGTGGGTGCGAAAGAAATTGGAGTACATTTGCTCTCATTCATACTAAAGTTCGCAATCGCCTTAACTATCAAAAGTTGGAGAGGTTGGTCTATGCATATTATAACATGAGGTTGAGATTGTG
The DNA here is from genome assembly GCA_023539305.1 of Ilex asprella. Taxonomy (NCBI): domain Eukaryota; kingdom Viridiplantae; phylum Streptophyta; class Magnoliopsida; order Aquifoliales; family Aquifoliaceae; genus Ilex; species Ilex asprella. The sequence goes on from CM042197.1 coordinate 3,388,269, forward strand.
ACATCTCATGAAAGACAAAAGGAAAGTAGACCTTGACTTTAAACCAATAGATTTGGCTCATTTGTTTGAAGAGGATGATTTGCTCACGGAGTGGTTAGATGATCCAGACGATGCACTCTTAGATGAATTTGACGATGAAGAACAACATGCTAGGCCAAATTCTTTTTTGGCTACATGGGTCGAAAGATTGAGTGAACCTCATACAAGTGGCACAAGTTCAAATGAGGCAAGAGCAAAGAACATAAAAGGTAGTGGTGCGAACATTATCTTGGATGATGACGATGATTTTGAGATATTGATGAGAATACCATCATTGCATCACACAAGCATTGATAAAGTTAACAATAATGGTGGTGTTGATGAAGAAGGTGAGCGTGATAATAGTATCCATGTTGGTGGTATTGGTAACAATGAGAATATTAACAATGAGGATGTTGGTGGTAAAGATGACAGTTTCACTAGTGAACCGATAAATAATAATTCTTTTAGTTCTTCGCAGCAACATCACATTGGAGAGAGTCCAACTGGTGTATATTTCACTGAAGAACAATATTTTGATCATGCCACCCAAGACTAGAATCATGGTAGTCGTCGCTCCATGGTTCATAATAATGATATGCGAAGTCGGGGAGTTTAAAGCACTTTAGTCGGAGTTGATTATTATTTTCTAAAACTCTAGAATTCTTGCTTTGATGTTGTGATGTTACTGTTATTGGTGGAATTTTTTAATCAATGGAAGATGATGAATGACTGTTACAATTGTCAAAATCGATTTTCTATTTTATAACAGAATTCTGCTACAAACCAGAAGAGAACTGTTTAACATCCCACCTATACAAATGTTGCATTTTTGAACCAGGTGGATGTGGCAGAATCATCACTGATCTTCACAGTTCAGCTTAGATAGCACCCTCTGATTTTCACAACAGACAAATTCTGATGCAAAAGCAATCTGCCAGGATGCCAAAACACCACAAACTGAATCCCAGTTGCTGAGCATGTACCTCATCCTTACAGGCTTGCACTCCAAAGTTCAGGTCTTGGATCTTTACTCAACCTAGATAGAACCTAATGCAATACAATCTGTTAGAATAACAGAATACCACTGATATTGAAATTGCAGTAGGCGTTCCAGATTGATCTTCTTGCACCAGCATTCTACCAGTTAAAGGAAGAATATCACTGACCGAGAAATCAGTGCTACATCCATAATAGACTGCAAATGAAGTCATAAAATCAGCTATTACATTAGCCTCTCTAAAATGACAATTCAATATCACTCGGTTAAATATTGCAGTTGTGAATCGTCTTGCTTCAAGTTTAATAACATTCAATTAACCTAACCACCAAAATTTCTTGCAAATTATATGTTTTCTATTGTTTCTTGGTTTATTGGATTGATAAAAAACCAAAATAAGAACTTGATTGGCATAAAATCAATTTCATTTATAAGTTTTCATTTGTTTCTACCAAAATACATCATTTTCTTGCGTTTTCCAAACATTTTTGAAACATTTCTATTTTTGAAATCACCAAATCATATCTTCAAAACGAAACTTTAACCATGTTTATCATCCCAAAAAAAAAATGTGACAGCATCTTTACGAAGTTGTTTGTGTCACCACATCACCGTTGATTTATGCAAATCCAGCTGCAGTGGGTCCCGCGCAGAATACGATTCAGTCTGGTTAACAACCATGATTAAGACAGGCAATTTAATAATAATAAAAGAAAACAAGAGGCTGTCGCCATTAGATAAATACAAAACCGCAGCCTTGACACGAATCCAACGACTCTAGCTCCGGTTTTCTACAAAACCGGTTCAGACAAATTTTCCAGCCACTCGGTTCTGTTCTAGTCTATTTCCTTTGCTCTCAGACCTTATAAATACCATTGATGACCAGAGGTGCTAGACAAGCTTTTACTCAACAACCTCTGCAAGTGATCAACAACTTGAACAAACCCCCTTCAGCTTTCTTTATTCCTCAGTTAACTCTCTTATTCTGCAGAATAAAAGCTAGACAGAGTGGTAGAGATGAATGGTAATAGCAAGGTCTCTAAGTTTGAGGCAGCATTCAAGAACATGGAACAGAAAAGAAATGTTCTGTCAGAATTAGGCAAAGGCAAGAGTAATGATCATCCACGGCGGGTCGGCACTGGGTTGAATCCGGCGAAGAGGGTGGCTGGCGACGAGAAACGGAGGAGGGAACAAGAGAAAGCTGAATATCTCTTCCACTTAATCTGCTGGGGACCCAACTAGCTAGGTCCCCTTCCCTTGTTGGACTTAGAATTGAGTAATTGAGTTTAGAATATGTTTAGGGTGTGTCTTAATTACTTGCCCATAAATTGTAAATTCCCTTTTGAGTAAACAACTGTTTTTTTTTCGACGGTCAGAAGTGTTCAGATTAATTTATGCATATTTCAATTTTTTTTTTTTTTGGATCAAATGCAGGTCATCCATACCATCTTGCATACCTGACTCCAAAATATTACCAATATTCCAACTCGAGACATCTGTAAACTACATTATCACCTAAATAACTCCTTATATTTTAAAAGACTGTTATTTGAAGTTAAAGATTAGCTAAATTCAAAAAAATCAAGTGATCGAGACATATGTCTTTTGGACTCATTTCTATCTCGAAACTTCAGGATATCTGTTCTAAATTGAATTTATAAGTTAAGAAATTCACGATTATAATTTATTATTAACATCCGGGACACTTGGGAAATGGTTCAGATGAATAACCTTGGGTTGTGATCATTTGTTGGAATTCCATAGTCCATACTAAATTTATGTTTCATTTTGTAAGCTGGTCCCACAAACCTTGCAATGTTTTATAGCCTCGCATGATAGCATGGACTTTTGAGTTTAGAAAGTTCTTAGACTCCAACTTCAGGTTTACAACCTGGTTTTGTTGGCTATGAATTGCGACTTGTCTGGGGTCCATGGCAACAAATTCTCCCTTTAGCTCATTTTTTTCCACCTTGTAATCAAGACCGTTAATTGATCAAAAAAAATCAAGACCGTTAAAATTTCTATTTATACTCTACTCCATTTTAATTTTTTTATGAGCATTTAAATTGTAGAATAAACTTGAATACTCACAAAATTTATATAAAGTTGAGTTTAAGTAAGAATTTAAATTCAATTACCAAACTTGAACAATAATAACTAAGAACGATCATACACCACCAATCATAAAATCAAAAAAAAACTTTGAATTTATTAAATTTTTCCGTGTTAATCTTGATGTTGCCCTTCCATTAATTTTTTTAAATTTTAATCTTGCGACTATATTCTTCTAAAATCCAAAAAAAATTGATTTCTCATATATTATCAATAAAGTCTTGAAAATAACATCTGTCGATCCCTGATCGACATAACCTAACAATTGAACTCGATTAACACTCCACAACAAGGGTGGGCGTGAGCATACGGGATCTTCTAGGAATATTATATATGCGGGGAGCCAAAAAACTAGCTTCACTATTTTTTTTTTGATGTGTGTATGTATGTGTCGAAGAGAGGGAGAGTGGCCGCCAATAACGATGGCTCCATATATAAAATAAAATTAGTAGATAATTAATTTTTAAAGATAGTTTAATAATTGAGCCTTGATAATTCAAAGGTCTTATATTCAATACTTTTTATATCTCGTAAGAGTCAATTATTCTTATTTTTTAAGAGACAAGTTGTAAATCTGTTCGAATTATTATGGTTAATATTTAAATTTTAAAAAAAAAAGTGAAGACAAACTTAAATCTTATAAAATAAAAAAAAATAATAAATAATTAACCAACAACTTGTTCACACTTGAATTACATCAAGAAGTCAAGTTCACCAGTTGAAATGTCATTAATAACCTAATCAATTCCTACCTTCCAACGACACCTACACCAACAAACCCAGCCGACATACGTAAATGTCGTACATAAAACAAATACCTAATCCCCCATTCCCATTTCCCCACCTCACTATCCCACCCCCCTCTTAATCATTGTCAACATCTAATTAATAATCATAAACATACTAATAACACCCCCTCAATCTCTTGTCCCCAAAACCATCCTCTCCGGTATTATTATTTTTTTTCTCCAAGATATCCAAACGTTGTATATAGTCTACTATCAATAGAAAAAGAATATAGCAGCCATTAATTGATGTATGAAAATTAAATTTTAAGCTTTTTTTGGATAAAATTATATTTTTTAAATTTATTTATTAAATATTATATTATCAAAATCTGTGCATTGAATGTTTAGTAAAAATTAATAGACCCTACTGGTTCAATCATTTATATTGATTTATGATATAAAATTTGGTAAATAATTTTGTAAGCATAATATTACTCTAATTTGTGTTATATCATGTTATTATTTTTAGGTCACGTCATTAAAATTTGTATCATATTCATATTAATATTTATGAATTTTATTTAATATGTTATAAATATTAAAAATTAATTAAATTTATTTATTTCGTCTCGTCTCGTCTCGTCTCGTTTCTGGTTGACACCCCTAGCCTGAGAGAATGGTGTGTACGCGGACGTCAACTCTAAAGTCAATTAAAGGTAAATCCTGCTTTCTAAGTCCGTTTTACGATTCTGTGCACTTTTCCTTTCCAAACTACTTTTCATCATTTAATTTCCATTTTCCTCTCCAACAACTCAGATGACAGTTTTCTGAGAGAGAGAGAGAGAGGGGTACATAACTGGCGAGCGAGTCTATCTGTATTCGGAGACTTGTATATATCTGTAGCTTCTCTGAGAACTCAAAATTCTGTCAAGTGACCTAGGAGTGAACCCTAGGCTTATGGACTAGATAATCGGAAGTGTGTCAGATTCCGGTGAAAATATGGCCATCGTCGACCACCACCACAGCCACAAGTCTCACTTTGAAGGGAAGCTCTGGAGGCTCTGTCCGTTCTGGCAATCAGGAACTGCTTCTTCGTCATCTTCTTCAACTCATAACCTCAATTCTCAGAACCAGCAAAACGGTGTTGTATCGAACACTCGCCCTCCGAGTAGTGTTTCATCTGTCGCGAGATCGCTCCTTCCGGCCAGGCGTAGACTCCGGCTTGATCCAACTAACAATCTATATTTTCCTTGTGCGTCTTCTTTTTGTTCCTTGTTGAGTTTGATTATTTTGGTCATGTTCTGTATGTTTGTGCTTTGATTGCTATGTTGACTATCGATAAATTGATTTCTCGGAAGAAGCAATTTTTTTTTCCGGAAAGTGAAGCAATTCGTATTTCATTAGCTCTACGTTTACGTTTGTTGGTTCATTTGCTCTGATTATTTTTTACTTCTCCGTCTGGCTGCCGAGAAAATTTAGGGAAATGTATAAGAGACCTGAATTTTAAGTGGAAGATGTAAATTCTGAATTTAACTTCGATTACCAAAGACACACACACAGACACATATATGTTGATAATTGTTTTTTGCGTTGTAGATTTCTGTTTTAGTGTACTGATTCTTTTGTGTTTCTGTTTGTTGAAGATGAACCGGGCAAACAGGTCAAGAGTGCTGTTAGAATCAAGAATACGAGCAGGTCTCATGTGGCTTTCAAGGTAAGTCACTTATTTTCTTCCTTTGGACTTCTTTGCTGCTTAATCAATTGTGTATCCATGGTTCAACATATTAATGTGAATAACTTTTGGACGTTAGAGTTAAACTTCTGTTCCATGTTTACAGCCGAACTTTCTTTAAATAGGTATTTGAATAGTCTAAATTTTACATGAGGTGCTGCTTTTCTTTAGCTGAATTTTAAGTATATTTGGTAATTTGTCTGACTTGTGGTACTTAAGACTCTACGTCAAGCACAATTCAGCTTAGTAGGTTACATGTTAACACCCCCTCCCTTTTTTTTTTTCCTATATGTACATGAGTTCTACTTTGAAATTTTAACGGTTTTGTTTATCATGCACTAGTTTCAAACTACTGCACCAAAGAGTTGTTACATGCGACCACCTGGTGGTATCCTAGCTCCTGGAGAAAGCCTTATTGCTACTGGTAATTTTCTTCTGAATATTCATCCATCTTTCAAATAGCCACATTTTGTTAATAAGAGGCACAATGGTATGTACTTCACTGGGGACCTGATTGTATACCTGGATGAGATAACATCCTGGGTTATTCTTGTTTTCAATTGTTTTTCATTCCTAAGTTTCATTTGAATTTTATGTGTGACAGTGTTCAAGTTTGTGGAGCAGCCAGAGAACAATGAGAAACAATTAGATCAGAAAAGCAAGGTTAAGTTCAAGATCATGAGTCTAAAGGTGAATGCAGGAACAGATTATGTACCGGAGTTGGTAAGTTCTATGTCCTTAGTTTATTGGGTCTTACTGTTTTGAGTTTTGCATACTTGGCTAAGAATCTAGCGATATCCTTTTGGGGCCTGGTATATAATCTAGTATTCTGAAACTACCATGGTATAATAATGTCTTTGCATGAACTGTTTTCAGTCATCTGTTCTGTTTTTTCCCATTATTGTTAAGTTTCTGTTTCAAATAAAAAATGATGAATTGGTGAAGAGAGTCCTAATTGAGGCAATTTATTACATTGGAGGGGAGAATTGTATACAAGGAAATGTGGTATGAGTCATTTTTTCTCCAAATGAATGTCTGTTGGATGGAAATGCTCAATACTGAAGGATCTTACATCCTTTATGTCGAACAGTGGGGTAATCACAGAGAATAAAAATTGCCATCAATAATAGCAGCCAATGTAATTGAGGCTTCTGGGTAGTTCCTCCGTGGGTCAGCATCATATGTGATGCATGTTGTTAGTTGTCATTTTGTATAAACTTGGTTGTTTTACATTTCACTTGTATATATCACACATTGTCATTATATTCTGATTTTCCCATTGAGTATGGAAGTTTCTGTTGCAAGTGGTGGAACTTCTGGAGTCTGATACCATCTCGAGAAAGTACGAGATGAATGCTAAAAAAGTGTGGTGTTCTTTGCCTATTCCTGCAATCATTTCTTGTACTCAACATGTCAGTTTGTTTAATAGTTAATGCAATGTGGAATCATGATCCTAGAAGTTTAAATCACTCAATCATGTGGACAAATGTTTCATATTCATTGTTTTTGTCGTCTAACATTTCAGTTTGCTTAATGATGTTTGTTCATTATGTTAGACGACCAGAATAATGAATATGCTTCAATCATTTAATGACTTCAGTGGTTTCATTTCAAAAAAAAATATTAATGTTCCACATGCTGCAAATGTTCTTGGAAAACTGTGCCATTGAAAACATATCTTGTCAACTTCCAGGAAGCCTGTCATTCTGCTTCTTGGCATCACTTAGCAATTGCATTATTAGCTCTGTTATAGTTCCTAAACTAGCCATAATGTGTGTCCTGCCCATAAATTTGGACTATTTTTGTTGGCAGAATTCTGTCCAATCATTATATTTTGTTGTCTGACAATTCAATTCTCTTAAAAGTGCCTAACAAAACTGTCTTTGAAAATATATCTTTTCAACTTCCAGGAAGCCTGTTGTTTTACTTCTTGAGCATGAAATAGCACGTAGTGATTGCATTATTACTTCTGTCCTAGTCCCTAGTGTAAGCCATAATGTGGATTAGTTAAGTGTACTTAATTATTTGTTATTTTGGTTAGTCTTTAAGGGTTCTAATATTAATGACTGTAAATTTCTTAATGTTCAAATTTGTCACAAATTGAAAACGGGGTACACTGGGAATGTTGTATGATAAAGTACTTCAACTTTTCAAATTGGACTTTAATTTTGGGATGAAAGAAAAAGGTAAGGTAAGCTTTAGTATTGAGGCACACGGAGTATTATCATTGCTTTAAATTTTAGAATGCCCCTCAATGCTATAGGGGAAAACCTGCCTAATGTCTGAGGGAAAACATTGTTGTTACTTTATTTTACAATGTTCCTGAACACACTAGGGAAAAACTCGCCTAATGTGTGAGGAGAAATAGGATGAGCTCATTCCTTATGCAACTTAAAAAATTTGTGCTATGTGCATTTGGCAAGCATGTCAGAATGTGTGGCACCTTATTTTGTGGTACTATGCTGTTGAACTTTCTTATGTCTTTTGTGATTCTGTTGTACCCAACACGCCGACACGGAACATGATGCACTTTCCAAATGGTATTAAGAGACGTTTCCTTTTTAAAGTTGAAAATCCATTTTCTTTTAACATTCTCTTCTTCACTGTATCCTTTTATTAGAAATAAAGCTGCCAAATTTTCTTCTTTCACTCTGTATCTTTGGGTGCTAAAGGTGCAGAATTCATCTGTATGTTATTTAGGTGATTTCTGCCCAAGTCATGTGCTTACTGTTGATTGTTGTTGGGCATTGCTGTCAATTGGGGGGGGGGGCAGTTTGTGTTTGGAATTTGATAGGTTCAGTGGTCAGCTAATTCTTATGTCTTCTCTGCTTCATACAGTTTGATGAGCAAAAGGATCAAGTGATTGTCGAACGTATTTTGCGTGTTGTGTTTTTGGATGCAGAGCGCCCTACTTCTGTGAGTAAAACAAGTAGTCATATCTGCTTGAGTGGTTTTGTCTATAATGATGTTCTGTCCTGTTTTGAGCAATGTATTATAATAACATGGTGATGGTTTATGTTAAGGCTCTTGAAAAACTAAAGCGTCAGTTGGCTGAAGCTGAGGCTGCAGTAGAATCACGCAAGAAACCTCCAGCTGATACCGGTCCTCGAGGAGTTGGTGAAGGTTTTGTCATAGATGAATGGGTATGCATCCCGAATAGATCTTCTTGTAAATGGCTGATTTTGAAAACTGCTCTCAACATTTTTTTTCTAATTTATCTCTGTTTTACTCCCCTCTGATTTTCAGAAAGAACGAAGAGAGAAATATCTTGCACAGCAACAGGTCGCAGCTGTAGACTCTGTGTAAAGGGCAGTTTGCTTATGTTGTAAGTACTCGCTTTGCCTGCATAGAAGTCATGGATCACATCCCACCTTGTATTTGGGTTCTTTTTATGGCGAGTGGTGGGAGAGGTGAGTTAAGTGCCTTGTGTAGAGATCGATAATATATGATTTGATATGTCATGAGATGAACTGCATGTGGACACAAGTGCCTTAGTTTGGGCTGTAATATTTGTAGATAATTCTCTCTCTCTCTCTCTCTCTCAATGAAATTTGTCCTTGATAAGCACTATGTTTACAGCCTTATTTAGCAGTGCTTCAAGGCTTCACAATGCCAGACCAAAAAAAAAAAAGGCTTCACAACGATCCCTATGTCATAAGGAATGGAATCGAGACTAGGAAAAGATAAAAGGGTGGTGTGTAGAGGTGGTTGGAGAGGGAGAGAATCTTTCCAGGCTAATAAATACCTATTGTTGAAAAAAAATTAAAACGAGCAATTATTATATTGTTTCCAAACATGTCGAAATCTTATTAAAAACAGGATCAACTAAGGCACAGCTTGTGCATAGCTGGTAATAAATCTTTGAGAATTTCTTTTATTGGATTTCGTAAAATGATGTGGAAGTTTTTCAACCAAACAAATAAGGGCCCATCATATGGGTTACATTACATATGAGCATGGAAACCATTCTGTGTAAAATTACGACATACTTTATAAATGAAGCCGAAAAAACTCTCAAAAAATTTTCAAGTGAAAAATGAAACTTATAAACAGGGAACATAAACAGCTATTCTCTCTCTTGGTATGAGAGCTCGTCACCGTCGTTAGGGTCTCTCTTGGGGATCTCCTCATCTTCTCTCATTCAATGTGCATCTTCCCACTTTCAATGCTATTAACTCGCTCAGGTACTGGGTCCATCTCGCAGGCTCTCCTCTAGATGTAGGTTCACTCCACAGCTCGTATTCCTAAGAGGCTCTGTTGGTTGATCTTCTCCATGGTCACCGATTTCATCCCCTTTTACTGTACATACCTCAATCTTCTTTCTATCCTCAATCTTCTTTCTATCCTCAATCTTCTTACTCAGCTATCTAAGTCTCAAATTTTCAATCTCTTGTCTTTTTCCCAAACCCTAACCCACAAAGTAACGTCCCCTTGGAAGCCCATTCTTAGTGCTCTGTCTACCCTAGCCTTTCTTCTCTGCCTGCTTGTCTTCGGTACTTCGTGGTTTCTCTCCTCAGTCCTTTAATTAGGGGTTTTGTGGGGTGATGGTCTGAGTTCCTCAGGCATTTCATTTTTAATCCTCGGAACGCTCACTTGCCTATGCAGAACGCTACGGAAGCTACTCCGCATAATAACCCACCCCTTCGTATTTCTCTTCCGTTGGACCCCTCTACTTCAAGGAATATCGAAAAGTCCTGCCTAGTTGGCTGCTTCTTCACAGATTCGGCCCTAACTAGACAGGGGGTGAGCAATGTTTTACAAAATTCCTGGAAGACGGAGAAAGGTTTCTCTATTACCTACTGGGAGAAGAACACTTATATGTTCATGTTTAAAGAAGCGTTTGACAGAGATAGAATTCTGGAGGAAGGCCCCTGATCGGTTATGGGGGCACTGCTGGTTCTTAAAACATGTCAGCCCCAAAGTACCATCAGCGATTTCGATTTCCATTTCTCAGAATTTTGGGTCCAAATCCGGGGGTTGCCTTTGGACATGATGACTATGAACAACTCCTGGAGGATAGGAAAAACTATAGGAGAGCCTACACAGGTGGAGGAGTTTGATGGTGAGATACAATTCAAGCATAACTATTTACGGGTGAAGTGCAGGGTTAATCTCAAGGAACCGCTAAAGAAAGGACTCTTTTTGGCCCGGGATCAGCAGGACGATATCTGGATTTCATTCAAGTATGAGAGGTTGTCTGATTTTTGCTACTTATGCGGACGAATTGGTCATGCTCAAAGTCAATGCAGGGAGCGATTTCCGAAGGGGGTTCAGTGCCAGTTCGGTCCTGATATGCGAGCTTAGAGCAATACCTCATCCAGTTTTTTCAGGGAAACGTGGTCCCTTTTGGCACGAGAAAAGATGGATAAAAAGGAGAAGCACAAAAGCAAGCACCACATTACAGAATCAGAGAAGGCCCCTCTGGTGGCTGATTATCCATGGGTAAGCAAGGCACACGTACGGCGAAGCCTCGAACACCAAGCAAGTATCAGGCAAGAGGTTTCTTTGCCTCCAGGAGAGGGAGAATTCAACAGTACGCAACACCATCCAAGTGACTCTCATATAATCCCAATGCCTCTGGCTGTAGTCCCCTTTATAGGGGGGAACATGAATGGGGCTGTACTTCCTTACACTTATCCCCCAGAGAGGAATCTGGTAAGTGGGAGGCTGTGCAAAAGGACTCATATTACGTTATTGAGCCATCTGAAAGTCAAGAAACTCTGGACCCCACGGCGACGAGTATGCACAGCATTTCGGATTATGGGCGTGCGACGAAAGGTGCAGGTATGGTGGCCTATTTTCAAAGCATGTCCTTGAAGCGAAAAGCCCATCGGAGGGGGATACGATGGAGGTCCAATCAACGGGACAGAAAAGGAATAAGACTGAGGGGGATCCAAGTGCCCCGGCCTACTCTCAAGAGAGCACAAGTGCTCACAGGATTAAGACCAGAAGAATCTAGAAAAGGAACAAAAGGAGGACTGGACCACAGACCAAATCTGACTTCTTCTTTGCCTTCATGGTAAGGGAGGAGGATCGAGTGCAAGCTCAACAGGATGACGCAGCTCAAGGGGTTAGAGAAGGGAGAGGGGAAAATAACTGTCATAGAAGCACATCAAATTGGTTCTCTCAACCTGCTTACGCGATGTCTGAAGCTGAAAATTCAATCTGTCAACCGATAAAGGTGGTGGTGGCTGACCTTCAACAGCCACAGGATCCATGCTAATTCTGTCCTGGAACTGTCAGGGAGTGGGACGACCCCGAATAGTTCGTAACTTACGAGGGTTAATTGATACACATCGCCCCTCAATCGTCTTCCTTATGGAGACTAAAAATAAGTCCTATAAGTAAGAGCGATTGAGACGATCCTTCCGTTACCAGAGTGGGGAATATGTGGATCCGGTGGGCCTTTCTGGTGGTTTGTCCTTATGGTGGAGAGACGATGTTGATATTCAAGTATGTGAACAGTGTCGAGACTTCTTCAATGTTAACTGTTTTTCCAATATGCAAGATTTGTCATGGAAATGTACTTTCATCTATGGGGATCCTAGGGTGGAAATTCGGCAGCGGACTTGGGAATGCCTTAAAGATATGACCAGGGTGGCTGACGGTCCCTGGATTGTAATGGGTGATTTCAATGTGATTGGGTCGCTTTCTAATAAGGAAAGGGGTGTTTCAGCCAGCATGCAACGAATTGAGGAGTTGCAGACTCTTATTTCTGAGTGTTGCCTGATTGAGTTGAATTTTAATGGACCCAGATTTACCTGGTCAAATAACAGGCCAGGTGTTGCAAATGTTCAAGAAAGACTAGATAGGGTGTTGGTAAATTCTAAGTGGTGTGCAACTTTTCCATCTACGCAAGTGCTTCACGAGGCCAGGATTGGCTCTGATCACAGTCCGCTTGTGATTGACTTTGGGCTTTCTGTCAAGCGACGGCCTCCTCTTTTCAAGTTTGAAAGTATGTGGCTTGAGGACCCTGATTGTGAGGAGGTGATTAAACATAATTGGAATTCTACCCAATCTGGTCATGTTATCAGTGATGTGGCTATTTACTTGGAAAAGTGTAAAACTAGTCTCTGGACCTGGAGCAAGGCTAAGTTCGGAAATGACAAGAGAAAACTACGGGAGCTTGTGAAAGAGATCAGTCTGATTCAGTCCCTTGAACCCTCGGAGACTAATTTACAAATGGAGGCTGACCTTTGTTCTCAGGCGGATGCCATTAGATATAGAGAGGAGCAATTTTGGAGGCAAAGATCCAGGATCAGTTGGCTTAAGCATGGAGATCTTAATACCAAATTTTTTCATTTATCCACTCTTCAGCGCCGCAATCGCAATAACATTACCAGACTTATGAATGAGGATAAGGAATGGATTGAAGGTGATGCGGATCTTAATTCCCACATCATTGATTATTTTCAACTTTTGTTCACCTCTGTTGGGGAAAGAGACCTCTCTACTGCTCTTCAGGATGTTCAGCACAGGGTTACTGCAGAAATGAATGCCAGCCTTCTTCGTGAGCTCTCATTGATGGAAGTTAGGACTGCGGTCTCTGATTTGGGTGCTCTCAAGGCCCCAGGCCCTGATGGGTTCCCAGGGATCTTTTTCAATCATTTTAGGCACATTGTGGGAAATGACGTCTTTCTTATGGTCAAAGATTTCTTTGTGGGGGGATCCTTGCCTGGTCATCTGAATCAGACCTTTATTGTCCTGATTCCGAAGGAGGCTGCTCCTAAAACTATCTCTCAATTTCGCCCGATTGCCTTGTGTAACTTTGCTTACAAGATTGTCTCCAAAGTATTAGCAAACAGACTGAAGCCGCTTATGAGTTCATTGATCACTCCCAATCAAGCAGCCTTTCTTCCTAACTGCCAAATTCAAGATAGTATCTTCATTGCTAATGAGGTTTTTCACCATCTCAAAGGTAAGAGGAAAAGTAAAATTCCGGAGATGGCTATTAAGATGGATATTAGTAAAGCCTATGATAGGGTTGAATGGGACTTCCTTTAAGCTTCTATGGTTTCTCTGGGTTTTGATTTTCGCTGGGTCCACTTGGTTATGCAGTGTGTCTCTACAATTTCCTATAATGTGCTTTTAAGTGGGGAGTGCAAAGGTGAGGTCTTTCCTCAAAGGGGGCTTCGCCAAGGGGATCCCTCATCCCCTTATCTCTTCCTCTTTGTTGCCGATGTTCTATCTGCTATGATTTTACGAGGAGTGGATTCCAATCATTTAAAGGGCCTGAAACTCAAGCGACGAAGCCTAGTTATTTCGCACATCTTCTTTGCGGACGATTCCCTTTTCTTCATACGAGATAAGGATGGCTGCGTGGGGGAATTTATCAGAATTCTTCAAAGCTACTGTGCTGCCTCTGGACAGTGTGCTAATCTTCAAAAGTCAGGTATAATTTTTTCAGCAAACACTACTGAGGAACAAAAAATTCTCCTTTGCCGTCAGCTGGGTATGATTCCTATTTCTCCTCAGTCGAAATATCTGGGCATTCCTACAATGTGGGGTAGATCAAGGAGTGAGGTCTTTGGCTATATTTTGGAAGGCGTTGCCAAAAAATTGCAAGGATGGAAGGGATCTTGTTTAACACAAGCGGGGAAGGAAATTTTAATCAAGGCAGTTATTCAAGCGATTCCAAATTATGTCATGTCAGTTGTAGCATTTCCAAAAAAATTTGTGATAAACTTAATGGCTACGTCAGACGTTTCTGGTGGAGGGGCTCTGGTGCCAGCAATGGTATCAGTTGGAAAAAATGGGAGTGTATGACGGAGTCCAAGACAGTTGGGGGTATGGGCTTCAAGGACTTTAAGTTATTCAACCAAGCTCTGTTGGCAAAACAGTGCTGGAGGCTGTTATCTCATCCGGATTCATTCTGGGCAAATTTGTGAAGGCCATTTACTTTCCTAATGGGGATCTGATGAATGCCAAAAAGGGTCATCGCCCTTCCTGGGCTTGGAGCAGTCTTCTTTTTGGTAGAGAGCTTTTGGTGCAAGGCATTATGTGGCACATTGGGGATGGCACGGAGGTTTCTTTTTGGAATGATCAGTGGATTCCCTATTTCTCCTTATCCTCTGTCCTGTCTCCTAAGCCCGTTGATTGTAGGATTGAGGTGGTTACGGATGTTATTAAACCTAACCCATGCAGATGGGACCTTTCTAGTTTGGGGGATGCCATTTCCAGAGAAGAAATTAAGGCTATCAAAGCCATACAACTGTCCAATAGAGGTGGTAAAGATAAACGCTTCTGGTGGCCAAGCAGTAAAGGGATCTACTCTGTCAAGTCTGGTTATTTTCTGGCCCGTAAATCTGCCTCGTCCCCATTGGATTGTGGTTCCTCTACTTCTCCTCATCCCAAAGCTTTGGCGGCTGTTATGGAGCATGAAGGCTCTTCCCAAGGTGCGGCAATTTTGGTGGAGAGCCTGTCATAATATCATTGCTACTAAGGAGAACCTTTTCAAACGTAAGTGTTCGCCTTCCCCTCTTTGCCCTATTTGTTTTTCTATCCCTGAATCCATTGAGCACCTTTTGTTTGAGTGCGAATGGACCAAGCGAATCTGGTTGGGAATGGATTTTTTGGTTCAGAGAGAGGGGTCCTCCTTTTTGTCTGTCTTGCAGCGGTCCTCAGTCTTACTGGAGATGGTGGAGGATGATGCAAGTAGGAGGTGCCTTTTGGGAAAAATGGCTACCGTGGGTTGGGTGATCTGGAAAGCTAGAAACCAAAAAGTTTTTTGTGAGGATGAGGTCAATGTTATAGCTACTCTTTTGCGTGCTAAAGGTTTGTGGAGTGACCAGTTTGCTGGGGTTGGTTCGGACTTGCCCA
Organism: Ilex asprella; assembly: GCA_023539305.1. Classification (NCBI taxonomy): domain Eukaryota; kingdom Viridiplantae; phylum Streptophyta; class Magnoliopsida; order Aquifoliales; family Aquifoliaceae; genus Ilex; species Ilex asprella. Next base: position 3,403,678 of record CM042197.1, read on the forward strand.
TTCCAGCTGATCCTGATGTTTCGTTGGGGCCTTCTAGCCATTTTGACTCGTTTGTTTTGATCTGTTGTGATGGTGCTTTCAACCCAAGGTCTGGGTCTGCTGCCTGTGGGGTTGTGGTTTGCACTGATGAGGGTGGACTGATTTCTGGTTCTTCTCTGTCTTTTTCTGCTGGGTCTCCATTGGTGGCTGAAGCTGAAGCTGTCCGCCAAGCGTGCCTCTTTGCTGATGCCTTTTTGTTATCTAATGTATCTATTATGAATGACTGTCTATCTCTCATTAAACTTAGTGCTACGGAAGATGTTCCTCCTTGGGAGATTAGGGCAATTATTGACGACATTAGATTTTTTTCTAGGTTACACAACCTACGCTTTTTACACAAGCCTAGAGCCTGTAATAGGGTTGTTCATTGGATGGCAGTTTCTAAACTAACCAGTTCATTGCCTTTGGATTGGTTAGGCTCCCCCCCGCCTGAGCTTAAGGCTTCTATTTTGACATACTGTAATTCGAACTTTCCTACCTAAATCTAATATATTTCCTTGTTTCTTGATCAAAAAAAAAATTAGGGAACATATGTTGGAAGATCTCGAAATGTTTTTTCAATTTAGGGCAGAATTCGCAGAACTCCGTTAGATAGTGGCCTATTTGGAGTTGCTTGGGTACCTTCTTACGGTCCATTGAGACTCGATAGCCCATTGTTGATGTAAAGGTACAATAAATTTGACAAGATTATATAAGGGCGATTTTGAAGCCGGTACAATATTTTAGACTTATTTAGGCAAAAGTACAAGTCAAAAATTTATTTGGGATAAAGTGCATATTTTTTAGAAATACCACTATTGTCATCGGTAAACAATATATGGATGAAAACCTTTTTATATTCTATCCATTTTTTTTTGCTACAATCAAGTAATAAGAGGTAAAATATGAGCATATTTTTTCTAACAATTTCTATCTCTCTCTCTCTCTCTCTCTCTCTCTCTCTTTCTCTCTCTCTCTCTCTCTCCACATATTTTCTCTTACTATATTTATATTAATATTACAACAACACAAAATAAATCAAACAGTTACACTCATTAAAAAAATAGTTACACTCATTCAAAAACAGTGACACCCATTAAAAAAAAGTTACACCCATTAAAAAACAGTTACATCCATTAAAAAAATAGTCACGCTCATTTAAAAAATAGTACACTCCTTTAAAAAATAGTTACACCAATTTAAAAAATAGTTACACTCATTAAAAAAATAGTTACACCCATTAAAAAAGACAAACAAGTTTTTTTTTTTTCTACATCTCAACAACGACCAATACATAATATCTAACAAAACATCTTGACCGATTCTTCCTCATGACATGGTGACAACATATATATATATATATATATATATATATATCTCTGTGTGTGTGTGTGTGTGATCATTTTGTTGTTTCACTTTCACAGTTTGTTTCACTTTATATATACACAGTTTATATATATATATATGTGCATGTGATTAGTTTATATGTGTGTGTGTGTGTGTGTATGTGTGTGTGAGCAATTTATATATACATAAATATGTAAAGATTACATATTTATTTTCTAAAATAACTGTCAATAGATGCATAAATCTCTCACAAAACTCTTCATTCAAAATTCAAAAATTAAAAAAGATAACAAATATGTAATCTTTACATATTTGTTTCCTAAAATAACTGTCAATCATGGCTGCATAAAATAAGGAAGGGTGTTTAAGTAAAAAAGATTTTAATTCATTTGAATTTTGTACCTAAACATAAAAAGTTTTATAAAAAATGTACTTAATAGAACAAACCACTTATCCATACACTTTTGCCTAAATAAGTCTAAAAAATTGTACCCCCACCTAAAAAACCCATTATATAATGACTCTCTCTCTCTATATATATATATATATATGAAATACTTATTGAGCAATATAAAATGACCATCCTCAAAGTTAACAGAAAATCAAAAGCAACAACATCCCATTCCAAATAGCAAGAACTCTCCCTCCACCTCCTAATGTTCCAACTCATAAAACAAAGAAAAATTTGAAGAAAAAAAAAACCCACATAAGAGTCATTAACCTAAACCCAAACGCATCCTGTACATAACATCAGGAAAGCTAGCCAGATTTTGATCATTGAAAATACACAAGCTATCCAAACTCAACTCCTGGAAACATTGACCGGAAAATACCAGAGAATACAAGCTGTTAAAAAGATTATAAATTGTCCGGCAGTTGAAAGTTCTGCGAACCGAAAATATGATGAGAGCTATTTTGCACAAAGACAGCAACGCCACATTTGCTGCTGTTGAATCCTTCCCATAGAGAGAAATTGACAGTTCCTGAAACTGTTTTCTTCGCAGAGATGTCTTTGACAGAGCTGAGCTTCTCGAGCCTTCTAACGACAAAGTCATTGGCCAGAACACGCCCTTTGTTCTCCCCCTTGGGGCAGTCAGTCACCAAACCGTTCTCGTATAGAGCCACCATGACATGGGCACCATGACTGTCCACCTTAGTCCTTAAAGCTCCTGTAAGTGAGACTTGCAAGGACTCTGGTGTAGACCTTTGGAATGTCGCCTGCCACAGTTTTTACTGTCAATTTTCTAAACTGACGCTAAAGCTCAGTACTATAGTAATCAATATGAACCCATTTGGAATTAGACTGGTACTGGCTAATCAACTACCTAATGCTAATGATCCAATAGTAAAGGTGGGTTCTTTCTTCTTGCAATTGGAATCTAAGACCTCTTATAGATTCTTTGCAAATATATATTTTAGGGTTCACAATTCTCAACATGATTTATCATCGGACTCAAAATCAGCACAAATTATTAGGTACAAGTTTATTTTGGGTGGATTCTGATCATAATGAGGTAATCAGACTTGTGTAATAAATGAATCAATACAAATCAAATTATACACAATTACACATGATTTCCGGATTTACCAGCTGTTTAATGAATGGATCCGTACGAATTTGATTGCAGACAATTACACATCTATAATATAAAACAAGAGTATATTTGAATTTTATCCCAATCATATTTTCTCCTTCAAAACCATCATCAATCACTTACTTCACCCATCATCCATTTGTCATACTTAAACGTCACATCACATCACTTATTTCTAACACATGTTTAATCATTTATATATATTTTTTATAAAAAATATCGCATAACTCATTTTTATCATATATTTAATTATTTAAAATTTGAATAATTTGTAATTAATAAATTTTAAAAAAATTTAATATAGTGGGATCGATTTTTAAGACGCGCGAATTTTATATTTATCGTGCCATTAGGTACGGGTTATAACTAGTAAACTTATATACAAGACAGTTAAACATTATTATAAATGAGTTCATCATTCATTTCCACACGAATAATACTATTTGAATATAATTTATTAATCTAATGATGTAATTTCTTTAAAATTTATTGATCAATACCAAGTTCTAAGGCCCACAATCTATTCAAAAGTCATAACAAACTAGATCAATAAGTTAGGTCTCAATAGCATTACTATTTACACATACACACAAAACAACTGAGAAAAATAAAATGGGTCAAATATGAAAAACCAAATTTAGTCACCTGGAACGTGGGAGCAGGGACTCTCGGTGCATCTGCGATGCATGACAGCAAAGCATCCTGATCATTACCCATACATTGGGCCTTTCCTTGGACCACAACTTGGGGCGTAAACATGGTATCAAGCCTTAGGGCCTCAACATAGGCCTTTTGTCTGACGGTCCATTGGCTCGACCCAAAAGGGTCCTTCCAGCCCATATAGTCCCAGTAGTCCACATGATAGGCCAACAATATCACCGGCGCCTCAAGGTTGAAGTCACCCCTTCCTAGCCTCGACAGGAGGAGCTCCGCCTCAGGGGAGGTGACGCAGCCCTGTGATGAGAAAAGCTCCACCACCACGGCTCCGCCCCTTCTTTGCTCCTCCGCCGACAAGTCCGCGGTAGCATTCTCGTTCGAAGAGGCGTGCTTTGACGATGAGGAGGCTTTGCCGAAGCAGGAGAAGAGACCGCGCCCCATCGTAACGTGGCCGGCGATGAAAAACGGTTCAAGGGAGAGACAATTTTCTTAGGGAGAAAGAAATGAATCAGAAAAAATGGAAGAGAGAGATAGAGAGAGAGAGAAGCTGCAATGTGAAATATAGGAGGCGGTGGTGGAGAGAGAAAGGTGGCAAAGCAAAATGCTAAAAATGGATCGAGCGTCTTTCTTCTATAGGTGGACTCTGTAGATCTATATGTATATTTTTCTCTGTCCATTAGATACAAATGGAAAATTGTTAAAAAAATGGCAAAAACCGCGGTTTGGTTGGGTGAGATTGCGTCACCGACACGGAGGTTTAGGTGGCACGTTGTCTGTCATAGTTGGTTTGTTGATGTGTGTCGGACCGCCACCACATCCTTTGGTTGAAGGAAGGTGAGATGTGTTGACAAAGAATCTCAACTATAAACAATAGAAAGAGGGAGAACAAAAAAATAAAAATAAAAATAAAAAAGGGTAAACTTCATTTGCAGTAAACTTTATTCTTAAACCCCAAGCAATCCAAGTGATGATAGAGATTAATAGTAAATTCAGATACTTTAATTTTAAATTTTGATAATTTTTTAGGATCAAAACATAAATAATTTAATCTTCATGAATATCAATTATAGTTTTAGTATAAATTATCTATCTTTGATTGAATAGGAGAAAAAATTAATTAAACTGCATGTAAGTTGATTTAGATATTTTTAACCGTTAAGTCAAAAAAAAAAACAACTTTATTCCTTATCTATACCTACCGTCTAGCGAATTATTTTAGAATAAATTACATTCAAACACTCTAAAATTTGTCGAAAAATCACACTTAATCACTTAGATATGGCATATAATATTCACACCCTCTTGGTAATGGTCCATTGACACGGACTTAACATAAGTTTTGAAATGACTCTTTTGCCTTTTCATAAAAATTAAGTAAAATTCATCTAAATCAAACACAAAAGTCACACAAAACTTGAAAACAAAATCAAACCCAAACTCGAATTTGAACCAAAACCCATTAAGTTTCTCCCTCTTTTTTTCTCAGCACCGCCGTCAACCTCCTTCTCCACTGTTTGTCTGGTCACCTTCAACACAACCCTACTTACCCCCTCCATCCAAGACTGCACGCCTTATTGCTATCCGCCACCATTCTCTCTCTCTCTCTCTCTCTCTCTCTCATACACAGCACCCATTACTGCACCACCATGGCTCTCCAACTTGTCAAGTTTCCTAGTCATCATTCCTCCTTGTTTATAGCACCACCAAGAGTGCACGGTAATTTTTGCACAATAAAAAAATAGAAACAGATCTTTCCTTTGATGAGCTCGTGTTTGTCTCAAGAGTCGACGATCACGTGACAAGAAAAGGGTCAAGACGGCCAAAGGGGCTTAAGGAGTGGTGATGAATTGTTTTAGGGGTTGTCCGATCGATTTCAGCTAGTCGTAGACGATTCTTGGCACACAAAAAACGAGTTAGAAGGGCACCAAATTATTTTTTGACGTATCCCCTCTAACGATCAAGTCAGTTTTTTAAAAGAGAGAAAGAAGAAAACACTATTTAGTGCTCTTCAGAAGTGAATTTGTGTACCTTTGCATTACATTTCTAGGAACTATTTATACCTCCAAAGACTTATCATTATTGATGGTTTAGACAGTAGGTAGTGCTCAGACATAGGGCAGTGCGCCTCTTATTTTGCATGGGAGAAACCCTGTTATTAATTGCTTGGACCCTCGAGCATTTAATGCTCTTCTTTTTTATGCACAAACATTAATGCTCAGAGTCTGGAGCATTTAATGTTATTTGTTCTCGGCTTCCCATGTCATTGTGGACGTTGCATCCTTCTGAGGAGTCATTAATACTTCGCGGGGATGATTGCGCGTCAGAAGGGGTACTTATGTCTTTTCACCCTCAATTTTGTACACCATCCCACGTGCCTCATTGTCCTTAGCTGTGGGTCTTGTTCCTTCTGGCATTCTGACTTCGTTGGGAGAGTAACCTAATGATTCCTAGTCTAGTTCTGAGACTGATTTAGTCATGTTAATCAGTAATCTCTCCAGGAACCGAGGACACATGGCAATACCAGAGTTCAATAAATGCTCTCAGTGCCGAGGTCACGTGTCTGCATCACAACAGAAAAGGTGTCCTCAGTGCCAAGGACACATGCCTGCATGCTCGCCTACATGAAAGAGAGAGAAGCAAATGAATCATAATATTGTTGCATCCCTCCTCCGGTGGATAGTGTTGAAAATGTGAGAATTCATCTAATGAGCAATGCTATTCAACCTAATTTATTGACATAATTCGTTAACATAATTCAATGTAACATTTGGATTGACTGTAAGGTCCGTCAAGTATTGAAACTTGGCATTTATCCAATACTTCATATGAAATCACACCATTATATTAACAAATTAGGTCAAATTTTTATGTTTTAATAACATTATTCTTAATCTATTAAGGGGATTTGCATGGGCAATTTGGGAAGTTTAAATTAGAGAAAATGTTTTTTTGATCAAAGTTAAAGAAAATGTCGATGCCATCACGATTAGACAATATTTTTTTTTGTCAGACCATTCGATATCCAAAAATCACTTTGGGCTCCGACTAATCTGGATTCGAGCCGGGTAGAACCACAAAGACGACAAAGCTCTCCCTACCGAACACAACTGTGTTTTCAAGAATCGAACTCTAGACCTTGATCAAACTAGAACAGTCCTTCACTAACTGATCTAACGCTCAATAGTCAATTAGACAGTATTTGAAACGGACTCCAGCTCCAGGGGATAAATTGTCATAACTTATCAAATCATAATTGAAGCGGATCCGTGTAATATATTGATAAACTTCGACGAGTCCATATACAGTTTACCCTTTATTTAATGTAGATTTACACCCAAAAAAAGATTATTTCATGCATTGAGGAAGGAACAAATTTAATCAACGAGTGTTAGGAGGTTTGTAGAGAGAATAATTTTAGAAAATAATTCTAAAAATTAGTCTACAAGATTTTTGATCAATAACACTATTTAAGCTTAATTGGTTAACATAATTCACCACTATTGTCATGCGAGTATTCATAGGAATTGTAGTCAGAATCGCGAATAATGGGGGTAATAAGCAGATTTTTCAAAGACAGTTGTCTTCAACTATGGATGGTAAAATAAGTGTAAAATTATTTTATTTATTTTTTAGGGTCAATGACATCAAATAAACAAAAATAATATCTATAATCAATATTTAATTCCAGTATGATACCATCAACCTAATCCCCTAAATCCATCGTTGAGTAAAGCTACATGTTCCATCTAAACAAACCAACGCTAAAGTTAAAAAAAAAAATTAAAATAAATAAATAATGTTCCATTACGTTGTGTTAGGCCAACTGCCAGATTACGTACGGAACGGAGAGCATGCCTCCAGGTCTATGTCACGATGGGACCCCTCCATCGCAAGTAAATTTTTTTTTTTTTTTATCAAACACCTCAGCTACTTTTTAAAAAGAAGAAGTTAGGTGAAGATATTTAAACACACTCATCGCAAGTAATTTTACATATATACTTAACTTATTGATCCAATCACTTATAATTATTAAATTAAAAATAAATTTTAATATTTATTGAGATCTACATCAATTCAATAGTTGTGATATATTAAATTTTACAAATTATGTGTGTTAAAAGGGTGTCAAACGCGTCGGGTTAAACGATTATGTATCCGGTTAAACGAATAACGAGTGAACAATATATAAATCCATACACGACACGTTTAATAAACAGATAAAATTTTTTAACATTAACACAACCCGTTTAATAAACGAGTAACATGACACAACTCCTTGAACCCATTTAATTTTAAAGAATTATATCAACAAATTTTAATACTTCACTTTTTTTTACTATTAATTGTACTTATTTAAAAAAAGAAGAATTTTTAACCAAATCTCATAAAAATTAGACTTGAAGGCTTAAAAAAAAAACCTAGAGGCCATTGTCTTTTATAGGCAACTCAACCCTCTCATCTCCTCTCATTTGTCAATGTGGGACAAAAACAAAAAACATTGTTTTGTGTTTGTCTTTGAAGTGATCTTTATCTCTCCTCTCTTGTCTTTGAACTATTACTTTCCTTTTTTTTTGTATTGATTTTTTTACTTCTTTTTTCTTGCTAATTTTTAAAAATAATTATTAATTTTATTTAAATATTTAAACGTGAGATAAACTGTTTGACATGTCTCACTCAAATACGATCCGTTTATTAAACGTGTTTGACGTGTCAATCTGTTAAGATCTCACCCAAACCCACTTAATTCATGTCGTGTCAGATTTTAACAGCCCTAAAAAACTGAAAAAGGTGAGAAATGTGAGAATTGAATTAGAACTTCATGGAAACTAGTGTGTTTGTGTGTGTGTACAAATTAAAAGATTAGCCTCCCTTCTCCAATAGCCATGGAATGGAAAATAAAGAGGTTAGCAATTGCTTTAGTGACCATTATCCCCGTTGTTGAACCGTAAAGGTGTGTTTGGTACGAGAGTTTGGGGGGAGGTTTGGGAACATGGGTTAGGGAGTAAACTCCCTCAAACCCATGTTTGGTATGTGTAAAGTAAGATTAGGATTCTAAATTCGGTCCGGTCATGGCCCGATCATAAAACCCTCATTCATGGGTTTCATGAAACCCAGGGGGTGGGTTTCATTGGTGGATTTGGGGATTTAACATACAAATGATATTTATACCCCTATATATCTTATATAACTCATATATATAAATTAGTTAAAGGGCAAAATAATCATTTATATACAAATATATTACCATAATAATCATATATCTCTTAGCCTACCAAACATGGGTATGGATAGCATTGAATGTTGAATCCCATCTTTGAATCCTATCTTTAGGTCAAACTCAGATTTAGACAATCCAATTCAAACCCCTCCCAAAAAACATATTAAACACACCGTAAGAGTATTGGTTTGAGTCTCATTATCCTTTCCCATTAATAATTTGCTACATATATATTTCGTAATATATTTATGATGTAAATTAAAAGTAGTTATATTAGTAGGTGGATTAGTAATAGAATATTTTATTGTTAGGTTTTTTAGGTAATGAGAATAAAGTGTGCGTGTGTGTTATTTTTTATATTTATTTTTATTGTATATTTAATGAACTTATTAATAATGAAATAAATATGTTGAATTTTAGATAAACTTCTTTGTAAAAAATCTGAAAATTCAATTTTCTTCAAAGTGAACCAACAAAAATTTTCACCCCTCAAAGAAAGTTCTTTTATTTTATTTTCTAAATTTCTCAAAATTCACAATTAAACTCAAACCCAAGTTACAGACCCAAGATTTTCCACTGTAACCCGACCCAAATGCAATTACGTGGCCCAACTACAATAAAGGGTAGTCTCCTATTACAGAAGTTAACGCTTCAAGTGCTTTTGAAAATCAGAAAGCAACCCCATTGCCTTTACCGGCAATGACTTGCTTACAGACTCTCTCATAGCATCTCCGAGGAAAGTTGTCATTTTTGAAATGCTAAAAATTATTTTATAATTTTGAACAGTATTTTGACACTATTGAATTATAAATTTGTTCCAATGACAAATGCTAAAATAGAGTGTCATTTTTATATTTTTATTTATCAATCTATATGAATCGTTGAATTTATAGTTATCTAACGGATCTACATTCACCAAACCATTTGCAACCTCTCACTTTCTCTCTCCAGAGTTGTCAAAAATATCACCCCAAACTCCTTGATACTATTTTTCAACCCCATATGCCACCCCTTTTGGAGTGAACATTTTTTAATTTAGGGTGGCATATGGGGTATGACACCCCATATGCCACCTCTCTTGGGGTGTATTTGGTATGGGAGTTTGGGGGGGTTTGGGAACATGGGTTAGGGAGTAAACCCCCCTTAACCCATGTTTGGTATGTGTAAAGGAGGGACAAACTTTCAAACCCGGCCCGGTCCCAGCCCGGTCATGAAACCCTCATTCATGGGTTTCATGAAACCCAAGGGGGGGTGGGTTTCATATATG
>CM042197.1:3428779-3439298 GCA_023539305.1 Ilex asprella
AGTTGAACATAGACACACTTGATTAGTCCACCAATATTGAGCCAGAGATATGTCTTTGCAGCTTCTGTTAGAAGGGATGTGTGTTCAGAAATCTATATGCGCAATCTATGGTGTTACTAAATTCAATTAAAAATGGGTTTGGTCCATGTTATGTATTGCTGCAATCCCTCTGCCTAAAGCTACAATTTAACCACATAGGAGTTCGGCACCTCAAACAAAATTTAAGTCATAGGGACTGCACGAAATTACTGTCACAGTCGATTTGACCTAGAAGAGGGTGATCTGTCTCCACAATTTTGTGATTGTTTGCTCCCATTGACATACACAGGCGTCATTGTCGTATACTTAAAGCCACCAGAGAAGATTATCGCTACCATAATGCCATGGTCTTTGTCGCATCTGCAGTGTTCCTAATATATTAAAACCGAATCTAGCACGATGTGATAGTCAACTTTCTATATCATATCTATAATTTTCCTTTGCCTGCTTAATCAGTCACTTGTATTTAACAGTATATACTATTTTCAGAGATACACATATAACAAATTTACAGAAGGCCTGAACGTTACTGAGGAAATGTTGAGCCCTCACTCAATCTCAAGGCAACTGAATGATCAAATCTCTCTTGCAAAAGCTTTTGTTGTGATTGCAAAAGAAAGCAACAACCTTCAGTTTGCATGGGAGCTAAGTGCCCAGATTCAAAATTCACAGGTCCTTCTATCCAATGCAGCCACTTGGCAGACTCCTCTGACAGTGGGAGAGTCAGAGAAGGCAATTCGTGATATGGCACTTTTGCTATGCCAAGCCCAGCAACTTCACTATGACTGTGCATCATTAATTATGAGACTGAAAGCGAAGGTCCAATCTCTTGAAGAACAATCCAGCTCTGTGACTGAGAAGAGCTCAAAATATGGGCAAATAGCTGCCGAAGAAGTCCCAAAAAGTTTATACTGCCTCGGTGTAAGGTTAACTCTTGAATGGTTCAGGAACTCAAATCAGGAGAAAGAAATTGGAGGAAGTCAGGTTGTGGAGAAACTTCTGGACAATAACCTCTATCATTTCTGCGTATTTTCTGACAACATACTTGCAACTTCAGTTGTGGTAAACTCTACTGCACTGAACTTCAAAAGTCCCAGTCTGGTTGTCTTCCACATTGTGACTGATGAAGTGAATTACGCCGCAATGAAGGCCTGGTTTTCCATGAACAGTTTCTGTGGTGTGACAATTGAGGTTCAGAAGTTTGAAGACTTTACTTGGCTCAATGCTTCTTATGTCCCTGTCCTTAAGCAACTCAAAGACTCTGACACACAGAACTATTACTTCTCTGGAAGTAATGACAATAGCAGGACCCCAATCAAGTATCGTAACCCAAAATATCTCTCAATGCTTAACCATCTCAGGTTCTATATTCCTGAAGTTTTCCCTACACTGGAGAAGGTAGTATTTCTTGATGATGATGTCGTGGTTCAGAAGGATCTGTCACCACTTTTCTCCATTGATTTGAATGGAAATGTAAATGGGGCTGTTGAGACTTGTATGGAGACATTCCACAGATACCACAAGTACTTAAACTACTCTCACCCACTAATACGTGCACATTTTGATCCTGACGCATGTGGTTGGGCATTTGGAATGAATGTTTTTGATTTGGTTGAATGGAGAAGAAAGAATGTGACTGGCGTCTACCACTACTGGCAGGAGAAAAACATTGACAGGACATTGTGGAAACTTGGAACGTTACCACCTGGACTCTTGACTTTCTATGGGTTGACTGAACCTCTGGATCCCAGTTGGCATGTTTTGGGATTTGGATACACAAATGTTGATCCTCACTTGATAGAGAAGGGGGCTGTATTACATTTTAATGGAAACTCAAAACCATGGTTGAAAATTGGGATGGACAAATACAAACCTCTGTGGGATAAACATATCGATTATTCTCATCCTATGTTGCAACAATGCAATGTCCATTGATTGTGGGAAAGAGATTTGTTTTTTCACATGATTGGGTATTAGTTGAATAACGGTATGCTGAACTTGGGAAGGACTATAACATTTCTTGGAACATCAGCAAGGTTGGCGGTCAGAAGATGGGTATATTTTGGGTTTTCTCAATTTCTATTCATTAAAATATGTTGAGCTGCAATTGCAGTGACAATTCATTTGTATCCCTTGTTAGCTCATAATTTTCTGTTTGCAACGTTTTAAATGCATTATTTCCTCTCTCACAACTGAATAGATGGAATACGTCTAGCTTGCTCGTGAGTCTCTAGCGTCAAACAACTGGTAGTTCTTTGTTGGTACCCAGTGTAAACCTGATGACAACTTTTTATGTTGTGCTGAATTTCGTTGAGATATTTTCTTATAGAATACTAAAAAATCTCTATTTGAAGTTGGCTATAAGGTGAAAGGATGAAGCTGTTTCTTTGATCTACTATTTTGTATTTTTGGCAATTTCTGTGATAAAAAAAGATGGGTAGAGGTAAGAGCATGTGTTTGAATTCTTGGAAGGGTGTCAGGATTGAAGACAATCATGATACCCTTTAGACATGGTTGTGTCAAGACCCACCTCAAGTAAGTTCACACAAATTTCCCATACAGACTCTCTGATTTTGCCCCAGTAAATTCTACTGGTGGAAGTCAAGACAAATTGTGGATATGAGTTGGATGCTGAAAATCTTTTCAAGCCTTCTGATTGGTGGACACGAAAGCTGCCTATCACGGACCACAACTGCCATTCATGCAATTATAGCCACTCATCATGGGTTGTCACTGTCTACACATATAAATTAGAATCTTCTGGATTGCAATTTTCATTTCACTCTGGGGAAGTCAGTCTAGCTGGGAGCTTTAGAAGGACAATGGCATCAATGGCCGCCACAGCCAGTTCCAGCGCTGTAGTTAGAGCAACACCATTTTTGCGTCAAACCAGGACCGCTAACCCTCTTAGAGATGTCGTTTCTCTGGGCACTGGCAAATTCACCATGGTACCTCTCTCTCTCTCTCTCTCTCTCTCTCTCATGCACACACACACCAGTGTTGTCGTGCTGGTTGGGTGACTAAAACTAAGACTTTTTGCTTTGTGATTTGAACAGGGCAATGAACTGTGGTATGGACCGGACCGTGTGAAGTACTTGGGACCCTTTTCAGCTCAGACTCCATCCTACTTGACTGGAGAATTTCCTGGTGATTATGGATGGGACACTGCTGGCTTATCTGCTGATCCCGAGGCCTTTGCCAGGAACAGGGCTCTTGAGGTAATTAATGTGTTTTTAAATGCTATCCTGGTTTAGCTTGTTAGTGCTTTGTCTCAATCTCTTCTCATTCTGCCGTTGGCTACATCCACATGACAGCTAAACGTTCGATCCAAATAATTGGAATAAGACATTGTTGAAATGGGTTGAGTTGATATTAACCAAATGTAGACTTGAGGCCATGCCAATGTCTTAAAATTAAAATTCTAATATACATTGACTCCCTTATTGAAGTTTATGGTTCCACCACTACTCCGCCACTAGTGGTAAAGATGATGAGATTGACAACACTTGGTTGCTGAACAATGTCAGGTTATCCATGGCCGATGGGCGATGCTCGGGGCTCTGGGATGCATCACCCCGGAAGTCCTAGAGAAATGGGTAAAAGTGGATTTTAAAGAGCCAGTTTGGTTCAAAGCCGGTGCTCAAATCTTCTCCGAAGGTGGCCTAGACTATTTAGGCAACCCCAACCTTGTCCATGCTCAAAGCATTCTGGCAGTACTCGGCTTCCAAGTAGTTCTGATGGGACTCGTCGAGGGATTTCGCATCAACGGCCTTCCTGGAGTTGGAGAGGGCAACGACCTCTACCCCGGTGGCCAATATTTTGATCCTCTCGGCCTTGCCGATGACCCAGTCACTTTTGCTGAGCTTAAGGTGAAGGAGATCAAGAACGGAAGACTAGCCATGTTCTCCATGTTTGGGTTCTTTGTCCAAGCAATTGTCACTGGCAAAGGCCCTCTTGAGAACCTCTTGGATCACCTTGACAACCCTGTTGCCAACAATGCATGGGTCTATGCCACCAAGTTTGTTCCGGGATCTTAGACACGTTTTCACTTTCTCAATGTATTTTGAACATATTCTGTAGATTCAATAAAAAAAAACCAGAACATATTGTGTAGATCATCTTAGTCTGCCATGCCTCAGGTTTAAATTATGTACCGTTAAAATTCCAAATAAATCTGATTTGGTTCAGGTTGTGGTCTCCTTCAAGCCATCACTCTCAATGTTCATGAAAATAAATGGTCAACAATACAATTCACACGAGAATGTAACATTTACAGAATGTAAGGACTAAATAAAAAAAAAAAAACACTTCCAAACGCTCCAATATACGACCCATACCTCTTAGAGAACAAAAGGTGTTTTGAACATCTCTCCTTCCCTATTCTCATCACTAACTAGTGTATACAACAGATTCCTACATTACATCGGTCACAGAATATTCACAGAAAGGCTCAAAAACTGTTCACGGGAGGGAAGCGGGTGGAAGGATTTTAACTTTCTTCCCATTTGGCTATGAGCAAGCAATTAATCTTTCCACCAAGACCAAGTAACAAAAATTGGTAAATATACACACAAGCAATAACTCTCCCACATCAACTAACCTCTTGCAACACCAACACCCGTAAATGTGTAGTGAGGAACGAGACTGTTTCAGGAAATGGCAATCCAGAATTTTGACCAGTTCATTTGGCAGAAAATCAAATCAACTCAAAACTAGGTTTTTCTGCTTTTCTTTCCCCACCAACTCCGGCGGTACTTTTCCTCTTCTGAATGCCCAAGCTTGTAAAGTTTTGCCTTTGTCTCCCGTAACCTAACCTTGTATTCTTTCTTCCATGTCTCAAAGCTGTGCTTCAGTTTCCGAAGCTCCTCATCAGGATTTATAGAGGCTGACTGAGCTGGCTTGACCTCAACAATGGCTTTGGCCTCATTATCAAAATTCTGTCGCTGTTCCTCAAACTCCTTTACCAGATGACTAACCGCATTAATACCATTAGTCCCTCGTCCTCCTCCAAAATCTGAACCATTGTTAACAAATTTGATAGGTGTGCTTCCGCCAGGAGTTTGAGTCCCCATGGACATATTATCCTCAGAATCATAATAGCAGGGTGATGGAGAACAGTCTGGCCTTCCAGGTTGACCTGCAGTGTTGTCAGCAGCCAGACTCTTCTTGGCTGCTGTGAGGCTCATCTGCATTAATATGTAATATAACCTTAGGCATGAATATTTTTGATACATGATATATGTCTCAATTTGTTTTCTACACACGAGATCAGTAGCTTTGTCTTCCGAGAACATCATGTGGTAAAATTTATGCTATTGGTCAAAACAGCTCCAGATATGCTATAAAACATTGAGGTAGCAGAACTGCAGAACTGTACAAAACGTGACAAGTACAAAATGTTTTATTTTATTGTTTCCGTGTTGTGATATATCATGATCAACAACTCAAATCAAAATTCATGGCTAAAAATAATTTTTTGGTATGATACCAACAAATTACTTCTTGGTACCACAAGTTCCTTTTTTTTTGGGTACATTATAGGATAGATTATAATTGGAGGAAACCTTCCATTCTTAAAACATGGGGGTAGAGATACCAATCCCATAAAACTAACTGGTCTTTTGGGCTAAGTACTCTACAGCACATCTTAACCAATATGGTTCACTAATACTGACCAATTACTGCATATTGCCAACACAAATCTGTGAGTATTGATGCATGCAAAATTGGCATAGACTTCGACTTTGTCCCACTATTCCTTCCAACATGAGACTCTCCAAGGACCCCCAAGCAATTGTCGGAAGCAGCGCCAAGTCAGCCTATAGTTGATTTCTATTGGGTCTTGAAGCAAATAGGACTATCACTTCCATGATGCATCCCAATTGATGGTATATGAGTATTAAACTTGGAAACTCTAACGCGTACAAAGTATTGTACACTACAAATTTATGACATGTTAAAGTATAACAAAATCCAGCCTATCATATATCGCAATCAAATTACAGGGGAAGACCTTGGGAGTTGGGAAACCTTCCCTCCCTATTTCCTATTTTTTAGAATTATCAATTATCAATAAAGAATGGAAGGTTTCCTCCAATAATATTTTATCATGTGTGCCCTATAACCACCTCTCTACACCACTGCTAACTTACCATTATTTATTTAAAAAGTTTAATTTTCAATACCCTTTAACTTTCTATAATTCTATAGCTTCCCAAGTGGGGAAATGTAAGAGGGGGAAAATGTTTTAAGTGTAACCCGTGCATCAAACAAGTAGTTAAATAAGCAACAGTTCTCTATCATGCCAATGTTTCTTTTTTCGGTAAATTACAATAATGCCAATGTTACCTGAGGGCTTAGAGTAAATTTTAAGATCACCTGCAATCATGTATCATTGGTTTCTACTACTTGGTCTAATGTAAGCTAGGGCCTATGGGTTCATTGAACGTGTCCTTACAATTTCAACGAGTGGTGATTTCAGGTATGTCAAGACAAGGGATCATGAGTTGCCCTATTATTGGTCTACTCATGCAATATAAGAATCAGAAAATGATCAGGGTTCATCATCTAATGGTTGTTGTTTCATAGATCCACTGCCTCTGAATTAGTTCAATTGCATGAATATATAACCGTACAATTTGCACTTTTTTGCACAAAATTTCTGAATCTTTCTAGCAGTATTTTCAATATTTGGCCAATAATAAGACACTTGGTAAAATTGTATGACAATATCTATGTATAAACATGCAAACTCACTTGCAAAGAGGCTATCTGCCTTTGTGACATCTCCTCCATTGCTTTCATCTTGGCTTCATACTCTGACCACCTTGCCTCAAAGTGATTTAATTGTTCTCGCAATGCTGCATTCTCCTCTTCCTTCCGGCTGAGGGTTGCTTCTGCTTGCATAACACGCCTTTGAAGCTCTTCCACACCCAAAGGCAGAATGTGAACTTGCTGTAGCGTCAAATCCTGCACAGCCAGGAAGAGTCACACATAATCTTCGGAAATGCCCAACATCTACAAGCCATGAGTAAAAGAAAATTGCAATTGCTTTTCATTCCTAACCTAACCCTATTCTCCCACTCTTGTCTACTCAATGGCAAAAGTGTAGGTGTTTACTTTTTAAGTTAATAAAAAAGACGATGCTTACCATTTGGTAACACTCTTTTAACTTATCTTATAAAAGAAAAAAAACATTTTTCTCCAAAAGGAAATCATATTTGATTGCTACTTTGCAAAAGTGATTTACATGATTTTTAGAACTAAATAACACCATTGCACAAGAGCATAATATACACTACCATACATATGCTAAAAGGAAACTAGCAAAGCAGCAATATACCAATAAAAGAACAGTTTTTTGACTTGGATTTTGGACCTTTATCTTTTAAATAATCTTTTAATGTTAGTCTTGCACATTGATCTTTCAAACCAAAGGCCAGAATATAATTTTTGATCTTAAAGTGAATCTTGACCAGAACAAAAAAATTAAAATCTAAATCTAGCCCCAAGCAATTGGCCTGTCCTCTTTCAAAAATTTTGATGCAGTGACTTTCCATACCAAACGTTTCTGATCTCATGGAAGTGAACACAAACAAAAACAAAAAAGTCACAATAAGTTTGTGAGATAGTACTTTTGATTTCAATGCTGGGCACAAGACCAGATGCAAGGGTACACTTGGTTATGGTTAAGAAATATTCACAACTTACGGCTACTGGTAAATGCAACAAGAAGCATATGAAAAATAAACTATCTGTTACAGTAATGAGTGCATATATTGTACCTTCACCTCTGAAATCTTCCTGCCAGTCTTTCCTAGAGAATTTACAGTATCACAATTTAACTTCTTCGTGTTCTGCAGATGAAGAAAATGCCTTCGAGCCAACCACCCACGGATTACTGCCAAAACAGAATCTTATGATGAGAATGTTATATTCAACTGAAGTGCAATAGAATTGTCACAGAAATGACATCAAATCTACCAGATTGTAGTTGCACAATTGCCCACAGCTTCTCATCAATCATTTTTTGAGCAACCTGATGCCTCAACTCCTTTCTAGTGTTTTCACCACGAACAACTGCCAGGTTGAGTAACTTCCATCAAGTAATTTAACAGACACCACAACAGCATGAAAAGAAAGTATTCTTGGGATCCACAAAAAATGTCACTGATAAATTCTAGACTCTCTCAAACCTTATCAAGTTATATTTGGAACTCTTAAGCACCAGCATGTTAACTAAAAATCTATAATGTCCTGAAGGAACACGAACTCTTCTTAAAGTGAAGGAAATATGTGCACATGACATGAAACTAACGACAATCTGAAACAATTGACGTAATGCCGAAATTTGAAAAGCTGTGTTTGCCTTACATGATTGCAGGGTTATTACTCCTCTCTTGAGTTCATGGAAGTGACGCCGAGCCTGATGACCACGAAAGCATTTTTGGACCTCAAGAGTGCCTTGTAGAACTTGTTTTCTTGTGTCCTCTAATGCACCAATCTTAATAGCCACAAGACCCAACATTAGAGAAAAAATTCACATGAAAATTGTTTTGAGTCAGGGGAAGAATGTCATACTGATAGCAAACCAATGAAGCTTGTAGAAAAGAGCAGGATACAAAACTAACATAATGAAAACACGCCAATACAATAATTTCTGGCAAATAGGAGACAAACGCGCTACAATAAAAAAGTAATCATGACAGACAATTAATTTTTATACACCTACTGAAAAACTGTCTATAACATTTATCATGCAAGTGCATTGGCATCATGCACCATGGGCATGGGCATTTATCAGGGACCAAATTCAACACAATTCACAATTATCAAGTTTCAGTTATTTTGCAAAGAAATGGTCTAAGCAGCACTCATTATGATTTACCGAATAAAATAAAATCGAGTGTTGCATTATAAGAGCTGCATCTCAATTTCCTATATCATTGGATGCATCTCAGATTTTCTGAGAAGCAAAGGCTACATCTTTGATATAGTATTTTCAAGTCATTGGTATGTCTGAAGGTGCACAAATGTAAGACATGTTATCTTGCTCTGCCAAACAAGAAAACATGAGATTTTTTAGCTGCAAGACATGACCATATGCCATGAAACCATCACCTCACTAAATTAAATGGACCAATATGCAAGAGAAGATCAACGGCCTCCAAAAGATACATGCACTCACCTGTCCTGCGCGAAAATACAATTTTGTGTAACCAACTTGATACATCTCAGGGAGGACATCAAATTGCTGCAGAACAGCAACTGATGTACTTAATGGATCCTGACATGCTTTGTTCTCCGAAAGTAGGAAGCCATACCTATAATTCATGCTGGCAAATTTATAAAATTCCTAAACACTCATAAAACCATTAAATAATATAAAGGGGGTGTCATGATCCACCTTCTTGCAAATTCTTGATGTGTCATTCGAGTTGGATATCCGGATCTTGAGATCCTCACTACCTCTAGAACTCCACAGCACCTCAGCTGCTCTAAGACAAGATTTTTTTCATACACGCCAGGAAGCCGCTCACTGTTTGGTTTTATGCAACGAATGAAATGTGGGGTTGTGTTCTCCAACTGCTGCATCAATTTGAACAACTGGCCCTACAAACATAGAAGAAACTCATTAAAAAAATTTGCACAACGTAACTTCTGCAACAGCAACTACCAGATTGCAGCAAAATGTGAAACATTTATCTACCTTTTACTTGAATAATCATAGAGATTTGTCTCATTAGAGCGACCCAAAGGACTTCATCGAGGAACACAAGTGCATCCAGATAAAAAATTTAATAATAAGGATCAAAGGCAGGCGCATCTCATTAGTGGCACATCATCAGAATATTTATCTTGCATTCCATGTTCAAATGTTCCATTGTTTTCAGAAATTTATGTAACAGCTAAACCTATCCAGTTCAGCAAAAACATGTGACAGAAGTATTTACCTTGAACTTTGTGCCAACACTTTGCTTCTGAGAATCAATCGCACTGAACTGGCTTAAAGGGTTGGATATCTTCTGGAATTGATTAAGCATTCTGGATGCAAACAACTGGGGCATTCGTCCACTGCACGAGGAGAGGAATTGGATCGTATCAGAGTGCAGCAGATCCCTGTTCTTCTCCAAAAAGCCACTTGTGTCATATATCACCTAAAATAACCCAAAGGTTAGTCAAACATAAAATAAAGAGGCCTTGAAAAGATCAACATCCCGCATTGATCAATCAGACTCAGATGACGGGATAGTATATCTGAAGCAACATGATAGCTGTTGTAGCTTTATGCGTCCACCACCCACCCCAAAACCACCAAAAAAAAATATCCCCAACTCCAATAAACAGAGTCACATATTTTAACTTATCTTAAAATGTAAGGTCTTTCTACAATAAGTATCTTCAAGAGGTCCCCTCCAAGATTAAGCACATGTTTATGTTTAACTCATGGTTTCACCCATTGAGGCTACCTTCCACACCC
>CM042197.1:3445628-3462893 GCA_023539305.1 Ilex asprella
TATTCTAATCAAAGATAAAATATTAAATATTTTATGGACGTATCCTAGCCGTATCCGTATCCTATTTTTTTAAGTTTTGTCGTATCGCCGTATCCGTATCCGTGCTACATAGAGTATGACATATGTCTGATATTTATTTACATAATATATTTTTTTATTTGGATTGGATTAATAATGGATTGAATTATTATAAATCCATATATGAATCCGTTTAGACAACTCTAGTCAGATTTGGATCAGATCGAATAATTGATTGAAAATCTTATCCATATTCGCTTAAACGGATTCGGATTCGGATTCGGGTTGAAATCCGGCCCATTGATAGGCCTAAGCGTAGCACCAACAAAGAGCCTTTCACATCATGGGAAGTACAACAAAGACACTTCAACTAACCTTATAATGATGGACTGATTTATTTCATCTGCAAGGTTCACAATACAAGCAGAGAAAATAATAATGAATGCTTTGGAATCGTGGAACAAACAACTAACAAAAAAATTTCTTTCCAGTTTCTTTGGATTATGATTTAACTCACCTCTCATCATCCCATTATAGGCAGTGTCAGCTATAGCATACACATGAGGGCTGTCCACAAGCTTCTGCCTGTAAGCTGTAACAAAATCATCTCCACAAAGTTGTACATCTTTGAAAGGATTGATTGATATTAGGACAGACCCTGCCTTACTCTACAGGAAGCAAACACAAAAAAATAGGATCAAAGAAGTCGAAATCAAAAGTCATTTCTAAGCAAGAAAATATGACGCCTAATATGCCTAATACATACATAAATAATATCACGAGAATATCTATACTGGAGGTTGTGAAGAACCGAGGGTTCATTCAAATAACTAAGCTGTATAAGATCATCAACACCCTCAAGGATATCTGGATTGGCAGGCAAGAGCTCTCCTGTGGGCACTGTAACAACCTATAATAATAACATTGCATAAGTGCATGTACATGTATTCAAGTAGTTGCAGTCAATTATAAGTTTTAAATAACAACTTATGAACTCACACTTCCGTCTAGAAGCAAAACAGATGCTTCCTCTCCTGAAGTTGATTGTATATGTCCTGATTCCCACTGCCCATTTTGGAGCCGACACCAAACACAAAGTTTCTGAAACAAAGTGCTTTCAACATAAGTGCTTTTAGGCCAAATAAATGTTGTATGAGGGAAATTACTGATGATGGAATATATAAATCTCTAACCATGCAGTCTCATAGGCAGAGATCGGCTATGACAATAATAATTAAACTTGAATGTTTTTCCTAGGCAGCTGCAAAAAATTGTCACGTGGCTTCGTTGAACGTTGTATTACTCAATGACACAAATACTAAAACAGAAATGCAAGACATCCACATACTATAAATTTGGGCACAGAAACAAGGTCTCGGTGAAAAAGAAGAATGAAAGCATATGAATGTCTTAGTTTCACTGTATATACTGAAACATTCCAGAAAATTCCATAAAGAATACAGAGCATGTTTCAAATTTTTCTTTTTTCTTAAGCATAGAAGAGGAGAACTCAATAAAACCATCTGCCCCAAAACGAGATACCAGTTTTAACTCTTATAACCAAACTAAAATCACAGAAAGAAACAGGTTCAGCAGATGAAAATATAATGTATAAGAATTCCTATATTTTCATAGAAATAAATTATAAACAAAATACAGAACAATTCAAGAACTCAATATGGACCATAGACTGCACAAGTATTAGAACTTAGCATCTCCATAATATTTCACCTAAGTCTTAAGTGGTGTTTGGATGAGATATGTAGAACTATTGTGTTTATACCATAAGAAATCCAACTGTGGCTACTTTAACCCTGCCCATTCGGTACTACAAAATGCCGCATAATGTTATGGTTGCTAAAAAGTAAAACTATTCTAGTACCCACAACTATGTCTATTTATGATATCAAAGCTAACAGAAATGAAACAAGAAAAATTCCATCACAATTTTACCTTCTTAATAAAATAATCAATGTTGTCGTCCACCTCAGACTTCCGAATCCTCGGCAGAGAAACGGAATTCGTCCCCGCAGAAGTGACACCATCTTTCTCGTCCAACTTCCGACCAAATTCTTTCTCTTCCAACGTTATGACGTATGGTGATTCACTGGGATCCTTAAACTTTTTGGCCCCAAAACTACTAACTCTTGATCTCTTAACCTCTTCATTTTTACTACTACAAACTTCTGAGCTCTCCGGTGACTCCGCATCGCCAATTGCAAAGTTCTTGGGCAATGACCTCTTCGCTGAGGGCAGACGAGCCCTCGCGGTCGGCCGAGGCCGAGACGGCAAATCCGGCGGCAAGTCCTTTGGCTTCTCGTTCTGGTCTCTTTGCCTGAGGCTGTCCAGCATTTCCTCCAGCGAACTACGAGCTATGAAAGAGGGCGAAACTGACAACATTTTTAACCCCCCCTCGGGAAATCTCTCAAAAAATCGACTACAGAACGACCTCAATTACATCCAAAGTGGTGTGATTCTACGAATTCGAACAATGTCGAAGGCGACATTGTCCAAAAACGAGCATAAAACCCTAAAAGATCACAAATTGAAAAAAACTTCGTTGTAAGCTTGAAATTACGGTGTCATTCTCCAAATTCAAGGATCAAATCCAACTAAATGGCGGAACACACCTAATTTTCAGATACAGAAATAAATCCAACTATGAATTGTTCGATGTAGAAACAAATCAATCCGTATGAAAACGCTGCGAGAAAGCAATTCTTGCAAACAAACTACGACTGCATGGAACTCTGAGCTGTCAACAACTATAATTCAAGAAAGCTAAAAAAGCAAATATGTTGCGCGAAAACGTTTTGCAAAAACACTGTAAAAAACTACTTTTTGGCTAAAATAGAGAGGACGCGTTGGCTTTCCCTCGACTAAAGTCGCAAGTTCTAAGATTATACAATAGCCAGGTTAAGATTTGTTGAGAAACAAACCAGAGAAGAGAGAGAAAGACAGAGAGACAGAGAGAAAAAAGGTTTAAATGGCAGAAACAGAAATTATCTCAATAAAAACAAGCTTTAAAAAGCTGTGGTGGGTGTTTTTGAAAACATAACAAAACGTTTTGAAAAAACCAAAAAAAAACGAGAAGTATTCGAAACCTCATTCAATGGAAGATTTGGTGTGTTGTTGCTTTAAGAAATTTGAATTTTTTTTTCAGGTAGGTGGCATACATGTTTTGTGCTGGAAGCCGTTGAGATCTGATAAGACGAAAAAAATAATTTATTTTTGATATTACTTTAGGAAATTAAAAAAATTCAGGGGCTGGAATGTAATTAAGAAATGACACAGACACCTGGGACCTGGAAGTGGATGAATGGGAAAGGGAATGTTTCTTGTTCGGTCTGACATTTTGTTGAAATTACGAACTTAGCCTCCAAGTTCCAACTTATATCTGAATTTATTAATAAACACCCAGCTGTGCCCAGCTTACATGAATAACGGTGACGAAAATTTGATTGATTAATACTAACTTTTCTTCTCTAATAATAATCAGTATCTCGAATATTCAAAACATTTTTATTTTTAAAGAGATCAAAACGAGTGATTAAATCAAAATTATAATATTTTGAGGTATTTTATAATATCGAAGTGTTTTATAATATTTCAATACATTGGTATATTTTAAAAAAATAATTCTTCAATTTTTTATTTTTTTATTCTGTTTTCGAAACGGGTCGAAACAATTTCAAATTATGTCAAAATTTTTCTGTTTCTATGATTGAAATAATTCACTAAAATAAAATTTTAATCCTTCTTTTATAACAAACAATATTATATGACTAATGTTTACTATTTTTTTGTGATAAAAAGATCAAAAAAATGATTACACCAGAATAATGTTAGAGTTATTAATCAAATTGAGCTATTCGAGCTTGGCTTGAATTCGGCTTGGATTCAGCTCGTTCAAACTCGGCTTGTTTTCTAAACGAGCTCAAACTTGAACAAGTTTTTAGGCTCGTTTAAAAAATAAGTCATATAAGCTCGACTCAAACTCGACAGGCTCGACTCTTTTATGTGCAAGTACTCGGGCTCGACTCGTTCAAACTCGGTTCGTTTTTTAAACGAGCCGAACTTGAATAATTTTTTAAGCTCGATTAAGAATTAAGTTTTTCAAATTTGGCTCGGACTTGCTCGATTAACAACCCAAAGTAGTGTCAATAAGTTACAAGATAAAACAAAAGGTGATGGATATTAGTTAAGTCATTGGTTTGGATGGATTATCTATTATATTCATTAAGGGACAGTTAAGCTTCGGTCTCTACCTATAAAATGACCATAATACCTATAGATTATCTATAATAATCCCCTTTAACGTTCTTTTGCTTCATACTTAAATGTCTCTTCATAAAATATCACTTGATGTTGTTCGAAATCAGAAAGTATGAGACAAGGAGACTGAAAAGCTCTCCAATGATGTAAGCGTGCTAGATATGGAATGTGCGAGGTGTGCAGTAAAATGATAACAGAAATCAAGAATATAAAGTCTGAAATGGTTCACCAACTAAAGAACTTGATTAATTCACTCTAAGTGAGTCTATTGTGCCTAATGTTTATATTATTTGGAAAGGAAGAAGATGGTTACAATTTGGTGTATAGAGTTGACATTTTTTGATGTGCAATTACTCATCTAACATTACAGGGCAAGGGTTCTCCCTTTTATAATTGAAGGTATAGTGGTCCTTAAGTAATGATGGGGTGATCTTGAAGTTTATTAGAATTTTGGAACGAGATATTTGATCGTTAAAGATTATATTTTTCTACACATGACATAACGTTTTAGAAATTGTTGACGTGACATTGATGATTTATCTTTAGATAAAGGTCTGGTACTGTTTTTTCCCTTCTAGTCCAGTAGATTGAACTAATTTAGGTTAGTCGAGTTCGTTTGAAAATGGTTGAACTGATTCCAATTGTGGCCAAGCTAGATTAACATTTTGACTGTGCCTACAAGTCCATAATTTTGTCCTTTAAGCCAATAATTCCTCTGTTTATTTTGTAAATTTGGTTTTTGTGGCGATTTTATTCTTGATATCACCATCACTGTTATACTTTTTTTTTTTCCTAATTGATCACTTACATGGAAATATCTTGTGTGCACAACTTCTAATGTAATTAAGTAAAGGAAAAAATAAAAAAGAGGTCCAAAATTTGAGGAATAAATAAACATGAAAAATAGAAGCAAAAAAAAAGGTATTTTTTTGCCTATTGGAAAAAAGGTGAAGTAACAATGACAATGGTAATTGGCTGTGATAAAATTGAAAAGGATAAGATTATATGAGTAATAGGACAACGGTAGTTGGCTAAGTGTTAAAGTTGAAAAGCATAAGGTTATATGAGTAATTTGAACCTTTTCAACTACTAAACTAATATATTTTAACTTAATAATTGTTAAGTAGATGACTTCATTATGACGGTAACGTGCCCCCCCACTAATCAAGGGGAACAGAAGCAAAAGTGGATGAGTCAAGTCAACCACAAATTGCATCAAAGTCCAAACACACAAAGCCACACCTAATACTGTTTTTTTTTTTAATTTTATTTTGGAGCTTAATGCTTGTTATTTTGTTAAATTGCCTTTTATTTTACTTTAAGGAAAAAAATGATTTTTATTTTTTACTTTTCAATTCATCATATTTTGATGCATTTGGTATCTCTAGAGGACATCGACCAATCCGATGGGTGGATGGAGCAATTTTGGGGTCTCTAACAAGATTTTGTGAAATAAGAAGTCTCGAGTTTTATTCTTTCTATTATTTCTCAAATAAATTTCAAATATATATGTGTGTGTGTGAATGTCTAACGCATATGGATGGTAGTTTCAGAAAGCCTATCTATGAACCGATAGATAAATCAAGTAGTTTTGGAACCTCTTATAAGATTTTTATTTAGAAATAAGTCTCGAGTTTAATTCTTTAAAATATGTACATAGTTTTCAAATATATATATTATATAATTGTCCAATGCATATACAATGAGATGGTACATTTGTAAAAGAATTTAAAATGGTTTTGGATCAAGTTTGTTTTGAAAATACCCAAGTCTACGCTTAGGCTCCTCCGACAACAGAAGTTTCATTATACCTCCCTCGTCATGGAGGGCTTGAAAAGGACTTGAGAATAATGTTGTAGGCTTACATTTCTTTTCTTTGTTTGCTAACAAGGTATCAATACTTTTTTAAAATATTTGACTAATCTTTTCAGATATGTATAGTATTTAGTACCCAAATAAACCAGATAATAACTAATAAATTATAATGATGCATAAAATAATCTTATGCAAAATTAACAGTCTAGTGTGTAATAATTATAATTAATGAATAATTAATAGAACAATCAATGAAAATAATGTAAATATCAAGTTACATGCAGATATATAATAGTTTCGTACGAGTGACCTACTTTACTTCGGAAAACGGTAACGGTGGCTGAGTGACCTTTTATTGATTAAGTAAGGTAAATAAGAGAGAGAATAATGTTTAGCCTCGGAAGGAATACAATAGCTAAGAGAGAGAAAAGTTATGTGTGGAGTGTGTAGAGAAGTGTCATCTTACGTAAAAAGAATTTACAATTTATAGGCACAGAGTAAGTACAATTAAAAGTTGAGACGGTGACGTGAAGATAAATATACTAAATATTCGAGGAGCTATAAAACGTAAGTACAATTAAAAGTTATCTTGATCTTTGAGAGTGAATATCTCAATAATTACTTTTGTGTTCTAATCCTTCTGAACTTCTTGAACTCTAGATTGCGCCGAATTCATGAATTAAACTTGACCCGTCTTGTAGTTGATTTGGGTCTAACTCATTAATTGGGTCTGGCCCAATTAAAATTGGTATAGTCAAATTCGTAGAAGTGGTCTCGAAATTAAACAAAATCTTTTCAAAAAAAACACCATTAAAATACATAAAAAAAAATCCAAAAAAAGAAAGAAAAAAGACCATTTGACTGTTAATGCTCAAATGAGAAATTGTGTCTCTAAATCGACCCTCAGGAGCAGCAACATGTGAAAAATACTAGACTGTTCATGAATTTCTCCGAAATGGACCCCAGAGCGATGCACTAAAAGTGACATAATTGTAGGTTACCAAAATCAATAACATAAAAAGAGTCAAAACCAAAGCTTCAATAAATCAAATCAATCTATAGTTCCCATTTTGGAGGAATTCAGTTATTATAGCATGTGACCTAGACTATAGTACCCACACAAAAAAAGGATTTTACTTTTAAAATTTATGATTTTAATGAGTTTTTTTATAATTTTTATAAGTTATTTTACAACCAAAAACTCTATTATTTTTGTAGGTAATTTATCACTTTTATGAGTGTTTTTGTCACTGCTGTAATAACCATTTTTTTTATTTTTATTCGGTATAAAAAATATCATTTTTGTGGGTGATTTACCATACTTGTGGGTGTTTTAACTACTGTTATGAGTATTTTTACTTCTTTTTTTTTATACTACAACAAAGATAAAAACATTAACAACAGTGATAAAAATATCTACCAATATAATTAATAGATGTATATGATTCCCAAAAAAAAATATTTCGATACCATAAACAACTACTGATACCATGTGTGAAAAGTTTTAAACTCTCTTTATAACTTGGCCCTATGCTCCCCTTATGCATGTCAAGTTGAGAATCGGAATGCGTTGCATGTACTCTTTCTTCTTCTTTTTTTTTTTTATTTATGAACATCAAATCAACGGGGAAGAATTGAGTATGAGATGTTCCGATCATTATAGGTGATACTTCATCATCAAGCTAAAATCGTAATTAAGAGAAGCTATCAAAGATTTAAAGGATGTTTGATTTCCGGGAAATCATTTGCATGACAAATAAAGTGGGTTAACTTTTTTTGTCTTCGGTCAAACACTTTTTCTCGACCACAATTTTCTATAAAAAAAAAAACAATAAAAGAAGGTATTCTCTTATCTAAATTTTTTCTCTATCATTAACTCTATCTATCGTAGATGGTACCGCCACGTCCGACACAACCAAGTGAAAGATTGTCCTCGGATTGGGGAGTGTCTGCACATGAGTTCGTTGAGGTGTCTACATAGGCCTGCAGTCCTCTTTTATACTTTGTCGAGAGTTCAGATTGCTCCACCTAAGTAGAATAACATTAATTGAACAATAAACATGGGTCCTGAGTTAATTTTAAGGAGAGATTAGGACAAGTATTTTGAGTAACCATGAGTCAATATTACTTCAGACCTGTTATGTTCCTCTCTCCATGACTCCATGTGATGCGCCAATCCATGAACCTTTTAATCATTGTTCATCATTGTGAGGAAGATCAAACTATACTGTTGGTCCAAAAAGTATACATTTCTACAATCTTATTTGTACCTAGTTGCCCTCATTTTCTTGCTCATCACATTGCTCTTGAAGTTGGGACAAGTTTCTTTATAGTGGTTGCCGTGCAGCAGGTAGTTGGAGAATTTTCAAGTTCTGTTGAACCAAATCCTCCACTATTTTGTCTACTTTACTCAACCTTGTGGTTTCTTTTGCCGGTTGGGCTAGATACTGTCAATTTGTAGGATGACCTTGGTTGTTCATCTTCAGGGTTAGCTCTTTGGTTGAATCTTTTGACTTGGTTATGGCCACTGTTTTCACGCACTTAGAATTATTGGATTGAGAGTGGGTATCGTCTAATGTTTGAACTCAGTAAAAAATTTAGTAATTATAGCCCCCCCCTCAACCCCCAACCCAAGCCCTTCCCTTTAACATAAGTTTGTTGCTTTCCTAGAAATATCTTCCTCATGAATCAGGATTTCTTTCACCATAAATTTTTCATATTTTCTTTGCGCCAATGGTATTTGAGTCAATGTTGATTAACAAAGGGATGAGGGAGAGTGACTGGAACAGGGAGAGGGCAGGGCTGCATTGCGGGTGGGAGAGGACAGCAGAAGTGGAATCGCGAGAAGAGAAGAGAAGAGAGATTTGCATGTTTGGACTCGACGTGTTTAGACTCATCTCCTAGTAATTTTGGTAATAGACAATAATAGAACTTGGAAGATGTGACCTATTCGGTAATAGCTAATCTTACGTTTTGTTGGATTAGACGTTGTTGCTTTTTGGCGGGACTTTAGATGGCTCAGTAACCTCCAGACTGACACGCGTAAAAGATGGAGACGTTATGGAATTCAAGCGATGTCGAGGACTAGAGCCGAGGAGGAACGGCTCGGAAGAGCCGAGTGCCATACTGACACCAGCATTTAAAACGACTTGACAACGCATTTATGGTGGTGTGACTAACTCAAACGGTTATTAATGGCTATCTACACCCTCAATAGCTTAGGCCTGCTAGTCATGATTGCTAGGCATTAATGACTATCACGCCGAGTACATCTCCTCAATGTATCCCGAGGAACTGTTTCCTCTGAGCATTAAACTCTCGAGAATAGGTATCTAATGCCGACGAGAGGGACTTGGTATCCTCGATGATAGTGATGAGTCCTCAACCTAGGGCCGAGTACTCGTCCCATCATCCAAGCATTAAATGTGGAAAAATTCGAGTGGAGAACACTCATTATGCTTGGAAAATGGTGTCAGACATTAAATGTTGGGATGGGACTTAAAGTCTTAGCACTCATTGCTATTTCAGGTAAAAATAGCCCTCAGAAAAATGAACAAATGTATGCAACATTGAACTGAGACAAACTATACACTGTGTTTTAGCCTTCAATCCTAAATTGACTTAGGCTTTGGAGGGGATAAGCCGGGTGTTCATCCGACCCCTTTTCTAACCCTGTGGATTGTTTCAGGTTCATCAGGTGGGTGAACACTATCTCAAACTATTGCAGGATTTCTCCCTTCCACTTTTCGTAGCATACAATATCATGGATAATTCAAATATATAGGTCAAGTCCACGACAAAATCAAGGAAGTTCAGTCAAGCTAATTTTACCATCTTGAGATATTCAGTCCATAATTGACACACGAGGAGATCTCCGGGGTATGCAATCATCGGATGCACGTCACCACCTCTATGAAACTATCTCATCTGTTACGAAAATGACATTACCTCTATCGAACTACCTCACTTGTTACAAAAATAACACATCAATCTGTTAGGAGATACCTATAAATTATAAACACCACATACATAAGAAGGGGTATCACTCACATCTGAACACTCTATACTCCTTAAACAATAAAACATTCAGTTCACCGTAATCTTTCATAGTGGAGTTGAGCGCGATAATTTTCACACAATGAATAAATGGGAACATATATTTTCCTTGGTAAACTAATATATACCTCGACGATCGAGGATCGAGGATTGAGGATCCCACAATAAAGTAGGAGCCAAGATGATGAAAAGGGCATAAGAAGTGGTGATGAATTGCTTCAAGGGCTGCCTAATCTATTTCGGCAGCCAAAAGAGGTTCCTAGTACAGAGAAAACATGTTAAAAGGGCGCCAGAGTGTTTTTCGGCTTATCCTTTCTGACGGTCAAGTCAGTTCTTTGAGAGATGGAAAGAAGAAAACATTGTTTGGTGTTCTTGAGGAGTGAATTTTCGTACCTTTGCATTACATTTTTTTGGAGTTATTTATACCCACCAAAGGCTCATCATTACTGAGGGTCTAGACAGTAGGTAGTGTCCAGACATGGGACAGTGTGCTCCCTATTTTGTATGGGGTGGCCTCGTTATCAATTGTTCGGTCTCCCGAGTATTTAATGCTCTTTCTTTGATGTAGAGGTATTAAATTCTTGGGCCCCAGAGCATTAAATGTTCCTTATCTTCGACTTTCTAAGCCATTGTGAATGTAAAATTCTTGGGCCCCAGAGCATCAGGAGTAAATCACTCGGACCGAACCACTTAATTCATGTTTGTCTATGTTGAGTCTCCTTCTTAATTACAACATTAAATACGTGATAGATATTGCATAAACACATTTTGTGCATCATCAAAAAAAAAAAAATCCTTATCAACACTAAATAAAATTTCGTATTAGTTGGAGTAGGTATTTTAAATATCCCTGACTCTATCTAATACTGCAGTTGGGAAATATGAACTTATAAATGCATAACTGGTCAAGATTGATCTCACGTAAAAAATTCATTCAAAAAACGAAAAAAATCGCTCAAAAAAATTATTTTCTCTGCAATGCCCCAATGTCAGACAACTCAATCAACATATTTCTTAAAGTCAAATAATCTCACTCGTCTTAACGTAAATGGCCCGCTTTTGATTAAACTGGAAAGGTAATTAATCGAGGTGCGCATAAGCTGATTTGGACACCCCTAACTGTTGAACCAAAATAATAATAATAATAATAATAATCCCACTAGTCCAAACTTACCTCTCTCTTTTCTCTTCCCTATCTCTCTTTTATTTTTTTTATATTTATTTTAATTTTAAATTATGTAATTAAAATAAACAGATTATTATTTACAATATAAATATAACACCATAAATAATCACTTTTTGGCGTTACATAGTATATTTGGGAACGGACTTATTGTCAATAGTTATCATATGACACCACACACTTGTTTTTTTTGTTAGTGAGTTGCTACATGGACCCAAAAGGGCTAGGATTGACAGGGCAAAAATACTGTCCTAACTTGAAGTTGAAGAAAAATAATTTGTAGAGAGGTTTTAGATATACTTGATGAGGTATAAATTGGTCTTTGTACAAGATTAACAGTTGAGTATATGTAAGGGTACAATTAATGAGCAGTAAATAAAGCAATCAATGACAAAACAGTAAATAATGAGTCAACACAGTGATATATAGTGGTTCGGTCCAGATGACCTACTCCACTCTTGAGAATGACAATGATGGCCAGAGATTTTTATTAATGAATAAAGTCACTAAGAGAGTACACTCCATGAGAATTACAATATTTTTGGAGATAGGAGCAATGTGTGTAGAGAGGTGTAGTGTGTGTAGAGATCTCAAAGTGTAGAGGTCTCAAAAAAGGTGATCTCAAAGGTCATCTCAAGGTGGTATGAGATGTCAAGGTCATGCCTTTTATGTGGAGAGAGCTTATATTATATAGGTATGGTGAGACGGTCACTATTTTTTTGGTAAGTACAATCAATGTAGGATTCAATCTCCTTCAATGTCTATCCCGATATTTTCTCCCATGTGATCCTATCTCTCTGGACTTCTTGAATCCTTAATTGGGTCGGACTGACGAAGTGGGTCTGAACTGCCTTTTAGTTGACCCGCGCCTTCTTGGTTCATTGGGTCTGACCTAGTTATTTTTGGGCTCATCTATACTCATGAAAATGGAGCAGCTCTTACTAAGATATTCCCTCTTCTATGGATAGAAGAAGACTATGATGTTGAAAATATAATACGAAAATTATAATTTTTTAAGATCAATGTATAATATTTTGGAGTGTAAATTATAATTGCAAAGAACATGATCGATCTTAAATGTTATGAACAATTATGAACGTATTAATTTTTATAGATTAAGTTACACATTTTAAAATGCGAAGTTATAATTTATTAGAGTTACTCATGATTGACTACAATATTCAATGGTTGATAATAAATAACTCTGATAAATTGTAATTTAACTTTTAAAAAAAATAACTTATAAGAGCATCTCCAACCCTTATCATTTTTTGTACCCAAATTTAAATTTAGGTAAAACTAATAAATGCAAAGTTATAATTTATTAGAATTATTTTAAATGATTGACTACAATATTCAATGGTTGATAATAAATAACTTTGGTCAATTGTAATTTAACTTTTAAAAATAATAACTTATAAGAGCATTTCCAGCCCTTATCATTTTTTGTACCCAAATTTAAATTTAGGTAAAAATGGTCTAAAATATTTCTCCAATGTTAAATTCATACACACACCAAATGAAGAAAATCCTTTTTTAAACCTAAATTAAGGGATACTATTTTTTAAACTCAAATCTTTAATGATGAGATTACACCTTCTTTTAAAGATCCAATGGTTATATTTTACCCTTTTTAAAATTTGGATTTCTCTTCATTTAAATTTAGGTTTCTTTTCTTTTAAATTTGAGTTTCTCACTTGAAGAATTCTAAACAAAATCAAGATTTTTACCATTTTTTATTAAAATTTGTGTAAGGATTTGGATTTCCATTGGAGATGGTCTAATATGGCACAATCTTTTTTTTTTAAATCGATAATGGGTCCATTTGGTTTTCGATTTGTGCGTATCATCCTTACGCAAGGGTCATGTTAATCTTCTCTGTATCGTTTCAATTTTATTAGATGTCCCCGAAGGGATATACTGGGTCCATTTGGATATGATTTTTTTGGGTGCGAAATAGATATTTAAAAAGTGAAATGAAAAAATCAGAGTTAAAAAAACTCTTGAAACTATATACAGTGTTTTCAAAAAAGCCAGTATTTCCTTAGAAGCCCTTAGATAAACCCATTTTTTCAATTTTTTCTTTGTATTGATAAAAGCTATTTTTGTCCAAAATACTGATGAAAAAGTTACCCAATAACTTTTGATCCAAACGGACCAAAAAAACAATTTCTCTAAAATTTAAAAAAATGAAATTTTTAGTCAGCTTCAAATAAATCCAATGCAAGATATAGCTCAGAACTCTTAAACCTGTACCTTGTTTAGCAAATACTTCACTTGGGTCGTTTAATACGTCACTGGGGGGCTTTACAATGTAGCCCTCAAATACTCCTCCCCCCCCCCCCCCCACCCCCCACCAAAAAAAAAGGGATAAAACGGAAGTTGGTACAATTTTTTAAACTTAATTGAGCAAAAATATAACAGTAAATCTTATTTGGGCTAAATTGCAATTTTTTAAAAATGACGAGAATGTCGTTTGGTAAAAAGGAAAGGGCTGAAACCTATATATTGCCAATTGTCTTCTTTGGCTACAGTTAAGTATCGGAGAGGTAATTAAGGGTGCATAAATTATCATAACCCTTCTTATTTGGAAATTTTGAAAATGGGATAGATTTTGTACAGAATATCTACAAAGTAGATAAGATTAACAAAGATTTTTTTCAAAAAAAAATAGAGGAATAAGACAATTAAAATTGCAGAGCTTTGGTGTTCAGTAACTATTTGTCGTCGCTAGCCAAATCTTCACTAGAAAATGTTGGTTGCCTTCGGGTTTCATATATAAAATATATTATTTAGTATTCGTTTTTTTCTTCAAAACTCTACAATTTTTTTGTTCAAAAACAAAATTTAAAACCCTAAGTTTAGAGATGAAAATCACAAAGTAGAATTTTTTTATATTGAATTAGTAATTCCAAAATTGAAGCTATTTGAATACAAATTCAAAACATTTTGAAAAAAATAATTGTTTGATCTAACACTGTTGAGTAACTATTTTGGGATTCAAAGGCTTTCATTCATATCTCTGTTGTTGGTAATTGTTTTGGAATAACAATCATTTGAATCGTACAAAGATAAGAGATTGTTTATTAAAAACAAATTAGTTCAGTGTTTTTTTTTTGTTTGATAAAATCCCAACCAATTTTTTGTCAAAAGAAAATAATAAAAGGTCAATTCTTCAATCTAAACGAGTTGAGCTTTACTTATCAAAATTATGTGTATATGATATGAATAACTATAATGAGTAACTGTATAGTGAATGTACATATTCATGGTATAAAACTGAGTTACACCCCACATTGATACATAATCGTACTCGTGTACACAATGTAGTTAATGTATGTAATTGGGTTACACCTTAAAAACTCGTTTGGTTGTTCGTATTGAAAATAGATGAATTAAATAAAACAATACAGTCTAATATAATACAAATGGACTAAAGACAAAATTAAACATGATATTAGAATAATACATAATTTTATATAGTATTTAACAATACACAATATAAGCGTTAGATAATAGTTATTTAATCCAATCGGTTGTTTGGTTAGATAATTATTCCATCGTATTAATGTTGAATTAACAAAAATACTCTCTATCAATGTTTGTTACATTGATGACAACTTATTTTATCTATTGGGGGCTATAATAGTAAATGTGTGTAGAATAATACGTTTGAGTTAAATTATAATATCACATCTCTTTGTGGTATTAAAAGACTTCCATAATACATGTCTATTATATAAAAATATACGATAAGTATACGATTAATATACATTTTTGAAATTAATACGGTATTAAATTTGTTTATCAAATAAAATATTAGGCCCGATTAAATAAAAAATAATACAATCTAATATTTAATTTGCTCACAATACGTCTACCAAATGAGCCCAAAAGGTATAATGCTCCTAAAAGCCTAACTCAAAGTCATTGTAAAAATTTAAACGGTTAACAATGTGTGGGATAATGATTAGGTTAATATATATACACCATATTGTTATTGTATGATACCCTAACATTGTTGTTTAGTTTTGGATGTTGCCTGTTTCAATAAAAAGTATAATATCAATTTTGGGTAATCTGTATAAATTATGAAATTTTGTTGTGTTATATTTTGAGTAACTCTATTAAATAACTGTATATGGTACCTCTATTTAAGTTTTCGTAATATAATCATGTTTGCATAAAAATAAGACTATATACATCTTTGAACTCTATCCAATTAGAGATACATCATGCCTTGACAATTGCATGAGACTGTAATTGTTATACTCATTAAAAAATAGTTACACCTATTAAAAAAATAGTTACACTTATTAAAAAATAGTTACACCCATTAAAAAAAACAAAGAAGTTCCTTTTTTCCTACATCTCAACAACAAATAACACATAATATTTAACAAAACACCTTGGCCAAATCAAAATTACGGTTTTTCGGTAAAAATGGCCGAATAAAAGAAAAAACTTGATTATTTAAAACTTACCTTCAAGTCTATGATGGTGATCAATATTTTTAAAGCATTTTTTTGGAGAAATAATCAATTGATTAAAAAAAATAGACTTTAGAATCAAATGAAAATAAACCAAGAAGATTCCACAACCAAAAAAGTGAAATTATCAAGACCGACGTTGAACGAAATCGCAAAAAAATCGACCGTTGAAGAACACGTTTTAAGGTAGCGATAATACAAAACTGCAATTCAAAAATATGTTTAATTATTCTGATTTATTTGAGACATAAAATGCTTTTGGTTATCGATTTGTTTTGAGTTTAATATGATTTTGCTCTAATAACTCTTTTCAAATTCATTAATGTGGTATTTTATGTTTATCTGAGGTAGGCCTGACAATCGTGTCGAGTGGAACGGTTTTGTGTCGGATGAAACGGGTTTGTGTCAAAAAACACTTCATCCATACCCTATTCATTTATATAAACGAGTTTAACTATCGCATCCATGCACGAATCGTTTGTTAGACGAGTTACCCGATGTAACCAGTGTGTCATCCGTTAAATAAGATAATAGATTAGATAATTTCGAGTCCACATGAAAAATCATTAACTCGCCACACATTACCCATAATTGACCTATTTACTATAACAATAAATCATTATTGAACAAAACAATAAGGATAAAAAATAAAACATTAAATGATTATTAAATATTTGAATGATTCTGAGAGACGAGAGGTGTGAGATGCGATAGAGGTTGGTAGACCTAACCTATTTTTAAAAAAATTATTGTACCACTCTTAACGGATTAAACGGGTTGAAACGAGTTTATATGTTAAACACGAAATCGGTTCTTCTATTTCACAGGTCTGCCGAGTTAACCAGTTAATCACCCGAATCCATTAGAACTACACCCAAACCCGCTAAATCCGTGTTAGGTTCGTGTCGGTTTCACGAGTCGTGTCTAGAATTGTCATCCCTAATCTAAGGTTAGTGATTGATTACTAAATAATTTATTAAATGTAGAAAATATCTATTTAACATGTATTAAGGATTTATAATATTTTATTCCATTTATATCATATTAGACTGAAGTATGAGAGGACAAAAATTTATTTGTTATGGTTCTGATAGTAGCCATCACCAAACATATCACAATCATCCGATACATTAAAATTAAAATCATCCGACACGAACCTAACATGGGTTTGTGTCAAAAAACACTTCATCCATATCCTATTCGTTTATATAAACGAGTTTAACTATCGCATCCATGCACGAATCGTTTGTTAGACGAGTTACCCGATGTAACCAGTGTGTCACCCGTTAAATAAGATAATAGGTTAGATAATTTCGAGTCCACATGAAAAATCATTAACTCGTCACACATTACACATGATTGACCTATTTACTATAACAATAAATCATTATTGAACAAAACAATAAAGATAAAAAATAAATATTAAAT
>CM042197.1:3462903-3514460 GCA_023539305.1 Ilex asprella
TAAGGATTTATAATATTTTATTCCATTTATATCATATTAGACTGAAGCATGAGAGGACAAAAATTTATTTGTTATGGTTCTGATAGTAGCCATCACCGAACATATCACAATCATCCGATACATTAAAATTAATTATAATTTTTTTAATCACATGATGTCTTTAAATACAAACATGTTTTAGTTATTTTACGATTATAATTGGACATTTTCTTATTTATATAATAAAATATAATACAATTCAAATCTCAAAAAAATAAATAAAACGATTTTTACTCTTTGCGTTTGAGATTTGTTTAAAATTTGCACTTTAAAGTTAATTCAATAACTAATATTAACACCCAAAATTTAATAAGGAAAATAGGTCCTTAAGGGTGTGTTTGTGATGATTTTTTAAAAATGCTTCTAAGACTTATAACTTCTCATAAATATTTCTCAAAAAAAAGTAGTATTTAAAATTACTCCACCACCACCCCCATCACCATCACCTTTGTCACAATCGTCGCCGCCACCACCACCTCTATAGTCGTCGTCGCCACCACTCCACGACCACCACCACTATTACTGTCACTCACCATCGATTGCTATAACTGTCGTTCATTACCACCACCCCATTGCCATCATCATCTCATTTGTATATTTATTACCACGTCTACCGTTAGCACCCATCACCACCACCATTGTTGTCCACCACCACCCATTACCGCAAACTATCATCATTTGTCGTCGCCCACCATCGCTGCCAATCAATTGTCATTCACCTCCACCACACCTACCACCATTCGTCATCGCCTACCAATGCAGTTACCTGCTGTCATCCACTTCCACCGCACCAACCACCATCGTCATTCGCCACTACTCATCACACTATCGCCCATAAGCATTCGTCATTGTTCACAAACCACCATCCTCACCACCTACCACTATTGTCGCCCCCCCACCATCACTGTTGCCTACCATCACCCACACCCACCACTATAACCGTCGTCACTCATAATTGTCACTACTACCGTCATCATCCAAAACTCATCAGCACCACGGTTGTCGTCACTCACTACAATCATCACCATTTCTCATCACTACCATCACTGTCGTTCACAACCACTATCATTGCTAACATTCACTATAATTGATACTTCATTTTTTTATAATTTAATTTTGAGTATGAATATAAATATATTTATTATTAATTTTTTTTATTACTCATTCCTGCCTTCAGGTATGCAAAATAATTGGTAATTATATATTTTTCATATCTTAAATGAGATTTTTTTTATTAAACAAAAGAGTGAATATAAAAGAGGGCGTTTAGAGATTATTTTCTTAGTTTCTTATTTGTGGAATCATAACGCCTGTGACTAACAAAGTGTTTAACCGCGGAAGCTCAATGTGACTCTTCTTTGTTTGTATCGAAGTTATATATGACAGCGACATTTTGTCTTGTGCTTCTACTTGGCGACCCCCAATTCCTCACCTCCGTCGATCTATAACCAAGAAAAGAAAGAAAAAAGAAAATAGACTTTTTCTCACTCTCTCTCTATCTCTTTGACCAGTTCTCTCCCTCTATATCGTCTTTATCTCAAATAAAGATTCGCAATCCGCCGTTCTCAGCTCAGTTTCAGTCTCTCTCTGGGGGCTTTTCTTGGATTTTCTATTTAGTTTCAATGGCTTCTTCGTCAAGAAAGTCATGCTTTCAGTGCGAGGACTCGAACTCGGACGATTTCAAGAACGGTTGGCGACTTCGCAGCGGCGAATACGCTCAGCTTTGCCATAGATGCGCGTAAGCCCCCCTCCATCCTCTCTGTCTCTGATCCCCCCACGCACTTACAAAGATATAATACTTGTGCAAATGCGTCGAATGTATGACCGTGAATTGTTGCAAACGTCATGTTTGTGAATTTGTTTTAGTGAATTTATAAGTGTTGAGCTTTGTCATCTGTGTGGATAAATGTCAATCTGCTATGTCTCCTTTATCCTAATTTTCAACTATAGGTATTTTGTTCTTCTCTATGATTTATGTACATGATTCGCGCGTATTTTCTTGCTGCCCAAGCAATCTTATAATGGATTTCTTTCCTTTGTTTTTTGGGTAATGTTTTCCATTTTCGATCAATGTGTGGGGTAATTTGGGTTGTTTGTGCTAGCTGTAGCTGGGTTTCCTTGAAGAAAATTTTGTGCATCTTTTGGTGTACTAGGCGGAGTACACGTGCAATCGTCTGTTTTTGATAAAAGTACTACAATTGTATCTCATTTAAGTTGGGTCAGCCTCTTTCTAGGGTTCCATACTTCAGGACTTTATATTCATAATGGAGC
Organism: Ilex asprella; assembly: GCA_023539305.1. Classification (NCBI taxonomy): domain Eukaryota; kingdom Viridiplantae; phylum Streptophyta; class Magnoliopsida; order Aquifoliales; family Aquifoliaceae; genus Ilex; species Ilex asprella. The sequence continues at coordinate 3,465,214 of CM042197.1, forward strand.
TTGCCTTTGATACTCCGGAGAGAGAAACAAATCTTGATCTAACCTATATTTACTCAATGGATACAATCTGCGCATGGTAAAACTTCATATGGGTTCGATGTCCTTTTATCTTCAATCCGCTATGTCTCCTTAATCCTATTTTTCGATTAAGGTATTTTGCTCTTCTTTATGATTTATGTACATAATTCATATTTTCTTGTTGCCCAAGCAATCTTTTAATGAATTTCTTTCCTTTGTTTTTTGGGTAATGTTTTCCATTTTCGCTAAATGTGTGGGTAATTTGGGTGGTTGGTGCTAGAAGTAGCTGGGTTTCCTTGAAGAAAATTTTGTGCATCTTTTGATGTACTAGGCGGACTAGCGGCATGCATGTGCAATCGTCTGTTTTTGATAAAAGTACTACGATTGTACCAACCAAGAAGATCACTTAGATTTGAATAGCATTCACAAAGATCTTCTTCCATAGAAAGTGGAATAGAACAGTGAAGGGATGAGTTGACAACAACAAAAAGATTCACTTAATTCGAAAACAACAGAGGAATATCCGTGCACATTTGCTTATTATTTGAATGAAGTCTATATTGATTGATTTATAATAACGTATTGGATTCAGTAACAATCCACAACATTGATCTCAAGATTAATTAAAAATATCTATGTTGATAAAAGATTATAACCTTCCAATAATAAATTGTGTCGAATCAAAAGATAAAAAAGACAATGGTAGAGCCGCAAAACGATTAGTGCTGGAAATTGTCCCTCTCATAAAAGTTTTCATGCACCTTAGTTCATTTAATTATCTTTCCTATTTTTGTTACATCTCTAAACTTTCAATTAAGTTAATATATACTATTCCATTAGTTGAATCCCCTCACCATCATTTCAAAAAATTATCCTATCTCTCTTTGACCTCTCTTCTTATATCTTTCATTTTCTCTATTACCATTGTTGATTTGGATACATTGAGAGCAATAATATTATTTGAACTTAATTTTCTAAACTAATTCATAGTTTTCATTGTCAGTCCAGTAGTTATACTTCATTAGGTCAACAAGTTAAGTTTGTAAATGAAGTCCAAGTGGCATTACTCTATTGAGAAAACTATGTTTGATGATATTGAAAATGAGATTATCATGCAATATTTTTAAAATATAAAGGCTAGTTGGGAATGATTGTAAGTGTATTGAATAGGAGTATTACTAATCCATACGTAAGTTTCTTATATTTATTGTTAGTTCCTCTTTTGTCTTGTAATGGTTAAAATTTGCTCCTTCTACTGTAAGTTTCTAGCTTTGCCCCTGCAAATAGAGAAAATTTTATCAAAATATTCTTTTTCAAATCGGTTCCCACTTAATACAAATTTATTGCACATAAAAAATATTTTGGTCTACTCAATAGTACCTCAGATGAAGGATTGATGATTCCCTTTAGAGTTCTAAAGACTCTAAACAGTTCAAGCCTCACCTAGATAGATGGGCCTATTCCAAAGTTATCCTCATCTTGTTCTGCTAGCACGCTTCCCCTCTTGTCTTGTATGTTTTTCTAATTTACTAACCTTTGATTAGTTACTGGACAAACTTACAATAGTTCCGACCAAAGAGTACAAGGAAAGCAAGAAATAATGATTCAATAGACTTAGAGAACCTAGATTGTGGAAAATTAAACAGTTACAGCAAATGGTGGCTTTAGAAACAACAAAAACTAGTCATGTTGGAAATCAAGAAATTAAATTATTTCAGAGCTACCAAATACTCCACAGCGTGTTAATAAATTGATGAGACCATAATCAACAAACTTAATTTAATATTGTTTGTTATGTACAAAAAGAGTTTCAGTATGTTATAGGCTACAACATATATACGCTAGCAATCAGCAAAGTCGTGCTGACAACTATTTGTTACACCAATGTTAATGTCAAATATGTATAGCTGTTTAGTGTTGATGCCAGAAATATAGATGAGGTAAGAGTATACCAATCTTAGCATCAAGAGATAATCTTAAAGAAGAAAGAGAAACAGTTTATTAGAGTGAAAAGCATAATCATCCTAAAAAGTGCCAACAAACAATGTCATACTCTACAACTGTAGGAGTTTTGGAAATGGAAGCGCGGATGCAGCTTGAGAGTTTTAAACAAACGCAAACCTAGTAAAAGCCAAGGTCTCAATGTGTTGATGGCCAACAACCATCAATATCCTGTTAAGTTAACATCAAAATCGATGACCCTACTCTGCACATGCTCAAGCCTCCCCAGTCTCTTGCAATTAAAAAGCTACCCCAACCTTCGTCATTAAATATCAAAGATTTTCACTGGATTTCAACATGGCTTTTTCCCACAATAATTGGATAAAGCTTGAAAGAAAATGATAAACATAAATTATCTTTTGAATAATCTCTTTAGTTTCCTAATGTGACTTTTTCCCATTCTGTATTTAGTTCTGTGTACGAGGAGGGAAGATTCTGTGAAACATTCCATTCAGATGATGATGGTTGGAGGGACTGTGAATCTTGTGGGAAGGTGAGCGGAAAAACTAGCCATCTACCACACACACATATATATTATCTTTTTTTTTTCTTGAGTGAATTGGTTGATCAATAGCATAACTATTGAAGATAATTTTCTTCCAGATTTCTCCTATATTTTAGGTTTTATCTTCCTTTGCAGCTGGTCCATTGTGGATGTATTGTATCGTTCAATGCATACATGCTATTGGATTTTGGTGGAGTGATCTGCATGGAGTGCTCAAGGATTAATTTCATTCTGGTAGGAAGGGTTTATGCATATTATATTCAATCTTACGATGCTATGTCCTGACACTCGTGTATTGTCTTATAGCCAAAGTGGTGTCATGGAATGTAAGCAGAGGGACAGGGATTCAGTTCTCTTAGCCAACAATTAAAAAAAAAATGTTGATGAAATCATTGGAAGCTCCAAGTGTTGATGTGGGAGTGTTATTGATGTTTTAGTGCATTGGTTTATGTTAAAAACATGGATTACTGGCGGTGGGCTCTCCTAGTAACCTATGAATCCTAATTTTTAGTGGTTGGGTTAGGGGGCCTTACGGTTTAAAGTTAATCTTCTTATTTAGTTATCAGTTCACTGTTTGTTCAGAGCTTCTATACCCTGTTTTGGCATTGTTGATGCTTATTGAGTTCTTGGTGAGATTCCAAATTCCTTCATCTTTTCGTATTCTGTACTTTGTTTTTCTGTACTTTTGTGTTGATTCCAACCATTATAATTCAATAAACACAATCATTTGTTCCAAAAAAGATTCAACACGAGGTCCCAATCCCCCAAGCACTCAAAATAAACCAAAAACATTTGACAAAGATAGAATCTAGTCCCAGTACACAAAGTATCCAAGAACACTGTTACCTTCCGGAAAAAAAGGAAAAAGAACACTGTTCACAGGTAAAGTTGGCAGCATCCAGCCTGCCCATAAAACCCCTTCATTCCTTGCTTAGTATAAACCTTCCACACTTGTCAGACCTCCAAATTGTGCCTTATTGATTCTCAGTAAAGTACATTGCAATGACTTAACAAGAAGCTCTAAATTTTTTTAGCAGCGAGATGGTGATTTCGCAAACTACTATTTTCCAATTTGATACGGCAAGAGAAGTGATAATACAGTGCTGCTCTCTCCTGCAAAATGCAGAGGGTGAGGGATCATACTGTAAAATTGAGTATTCCAGAGGTGTGCTGGTCTCTCCTGCAAAATGCAGAGGGTGAGGAATCAGAATTTTCTGCAAGGTTGACTATTTTGAGTACACATTTTGTACGGTTGCTTCATGGTCTGTCCACTAAGCTTCTCAGGCCTTCGAGGTTGTGCCTTGTGCCAAGGCTTTATAAGTGCTTGTGAAGAGTTCAAGTCCTATTTTCAGTGTGCTTTGACCCTTTGAGGCTCAAATAGTGCTTGCCTTCCTCTTTTAAGAATGCATTGGCATCTTATATTATTGGTCGTTCCTATTTTACCATTTTGTCCTGAGGGACCCTAAGGGCGACACGTTTTCCAAAATCCAGACACACCAGTATAAAAAAATCAATCTCAGGGTTATGCTTACTCGAGAAGTCCACGTGCCATCTTGTGTGACTATTGGTCACAAAATGGTTCAAGATATCGGACGATACCAATACATTCTGCCTAGTCATATCTGACTTAGCACTTTCCGATACTATACCGTTATACGATATATGTAAACTCCGAGTCTCGCATGACTTGGCCAAATTGTCCGAGTTGTATCCTAGTTAGTCCCGAGTCGTTAATATATCGTCACCGAATCGGTTGATAAGATTCTGTGACGCTGTGGTAAGACTTGAATCTTTCGTCATGTTCAACATTTTCTTTTAGGTCGTATTGTCCGACACGACGCCGCAACATATATATCTCAAAACTCTTTATGTCGATGGCCAATACTATGACCTTGAACCATGGACCACAGGGTGGATCATTGACATCCCAAGGTACAAGGTTGTTGGTGTAAATAAAACTTATAGTTTGCTGAACAAAAAAAATCCACATAGAATATCTATAAATTCTCCTGTGCCAAAATTTATTATTTGCATACAGTTGTACCTCAAAAGTTTACATTGATAGTTCTTTTGCATGCTTTTATTATACATCCAGTAATTTGCTTAGCGTTCTTCTTCAGGCTGAAAATATTAATGCTGTTAGGTATAACACTTTTTATTCAGGCCCGAAACCGATGCCTTTCTCTTGAAAATCAAATAGGCAATGTAGAAGCTCAAGGGGATTATTCTAGGCAGATCCAGATAGAACCTCAGCACTGCCCTCGAATGACTGATTTGGAGCTACAACAGATCTCCAGAAAGTATCCTCTTATATTCTGTTTATCTTCTCGGGACCCCAAATTTACAGATGAAGAAGTCGAGAGCCATGTTATTAATCAATATTATGAAATTCTGAAGCCAATTTGCATTATTCTTTTGGTACTTCTTTTATTCAATCTGATTCAATTTCAATTTTAACCTAGAAATATTAGTAGTGTTAGCTTGCAGGCCTTTTATCTATGTCTATGTTTTGGTAAGCCAACAGTCCTTGACCACTTTTTAGGCCAGCGGTTGTCGTTCCTCTGTTTGAAAAATTATTGTCTGCTAGTGATGCCGACTTCAAGCTGGCACGTCTAGTGATACCAAAAAAATGTGCGGAGGTGAGTACATGAGCTTTCAGTTTAGAACTGTAATCTGTAAGTTTGTTTAACAATTGAGTTCTTGAAATTCTAATGTTGTGCTGTAAATTATACATCTCGTTATGTGCCAATGTTTTGTCGAGTTGGGTGTAAAATTTATTCCATCAGTAAAAGCTCGCAATCAAACAGGCTTTTTTTCCAGACATATCTGAGCCGCATGGGTTCCCTATCAAAATCCAGGATGTAGAAGGCAAGGAATGGGAATTTTACTTCCGGTATTGGCTCAGTTGTGGCAGCAAGACGTATGTTCTGGAAGGGCTCAAAGATTATATGATTTCAAAAAAATGGCAACCGGGTGACACAGGTATTTCTTGCAATGCATTCTAAAGTTTTGTGAACCTTTTACAGTATAATTTTTGGTTATTAATTCTGTCTCTATTGGAATTAGTATTTGAGGAGTTATCTTGTCATTCATTTGGTTAAGTTGGTCATATTACTTTCAGCCTCCGTTCCTGGATTTTTTTTGATAAGATATTAAGATGTACATTTATCATCATGAGAATTTTTTATGGTAACTGATGTCATGAATATGCATGCTTTCTGACCTGAGATTATTACCTGGAAAGTTCATGAGTTGTTTTTGTATCACTTACTCGTACTTTCACAGCCATGTACACATGAATCATTTTCTCTTACCTACAACTAAGAGTATTGTATTCTTCAGTTACGTTTTATCGGATGGAACCAGGGGGCAAGTTGGTCATGGGATTAAGAAAGACTTCTGCCGGGCCACCATCTCATGAGGTACGCCATGAGCCATGAATGTGTGTGTGTAGTGGAATCTTATGCAGGACGAGCCCTGAAAATATCACTGCAGGCCTTTCCATTCTCATATGATAATCACATCATTCGTGGATTGGGTTAGACTGTCCTCTTACAGCATTAAATTGGCAAATGCACCAAGTTAAGGGGGAGGATAGTGAAGAGTTGGAAAAAAGTGGGAAAATCCCAATGGGGACGAATAATCTAATCACGCATCAAATATGAATTAAGCCCATATTCAAGTAAGAAAGAAAGCAGTTGAGGCTGACGTTTTGGCCCAATCAACCACACATCATATCAGCTGGACTGTCCTATGTTTACACCTCTTATCATTGGTCAAGACTGTGATCAAAGTACACTGCTCAGGCTCTAATCAAAGATATGGCTCTAGATATTTGTGAACAACAAAGCAATGTTTGTCTTTTTGACCAAAGTTATTGGGGGTAGAAGGCTTTAACTTTATTATAGAATCGACATTCTCTCTCAATCTTCCAATGCCGTGCAGTCAACAACCACTATATTTAAATTGCAATGCAGTGTAAACTCTTCACTTGCTTGGGAGTTATATGGGAAGTAGTGAAGTCATGTACCCAGTAATTGTTACAGAGTAAGCTGGAAGCTTCAGTGAGAACATCTTAAGGTGCCAGGTAGATACATAGGAAAAGAAAAGGACAGCAGTTATTGGACATAAAATATTTTGGGAAAGTTTTAGATTTGATGACTCCAATCAAGACCAATATATTATACGTGTAGTGGGAATAATCCGTGATATTTTCCCTCTAAAAGGAATGACCGCTGTACATTAGTAGATACCAATTCTGTAACATATGAGCATACTACTCTTCATTGTGCAGCCAGCTATGTATGCTGATGCATACTTTTTGAGGTCAATATGAATTAATTTCTGTCCATGCAAATCCATTAACTCATGCTAAAATTTCGTGCTTCTCAGATTTCAGCCTGATGTACCAAAAGAAGATTGTGATCTGTCAAAGACCATTGCCAATTTTCTGCTTTCCCATGGCTGCTGTTGAAGGTTCTCTATCTTTCCCAGAAGTCCGTCTTCATATCTCACTCCGAAAATTACTTTTCCATTTTCTTGAATCCTCACTAGCTAACAACAGCATGCCTTTGTTCCTTGATAGTCCGTAGTTACTGGAATTGCTGGTTTGGGACCAAGAAACTTACATTCTGCCTTTAAGTTGTGTAACATTGTGTAAATTGTAACCTTCAGAAGCGCAATTATTGTCGCGTTACTTCCAAACTTTTCGTTTACATTCGTAGGAGCCTCATATCTAGTCAAGTAGCATGATACTACACTTTCTTTCAATTTTCCTCAATACAAAATTATCAACCATGTATTGACTGTGGACCCACTTAAATACATTGGATCTCACTTGAATTTATTGTAGGTGATTTTACATTGATGGATATTGAAAGGAAATGCATGGGAGAGATCCAACTCACTTGGGAAGAGCCTCAATTCCATATTTCTAGTGGAGGATTTGAGAGATTTTTTTGGTCCTTCCATTTAGGAAATTGTGATTTTATGGTGTGAAATGTGAATTACGTATGGGTTTCAGTGGTTCCAACTTCCACGGCAAACCCTGCTTACGGATTAAGTACGTGGGTTTGGTATTGCCAACCTAGCTGACCTACATAGCGTGCTAATCCAACCCACCTCGATCCATTAGCAAAGATGAAAATTCGCGCTAATTAAGAGAATGGTTATGAATTAAGACTTTAGTTGCTTACCAATGTAGTACAATTCGTAATTTTTCTTTCATTTTGAAGATATATTTGACCGCGAACTCCTTACTGAGGAGAAGTTATCGCAGAAGATAGAGCTCATAAGCATGCAATCTTCTGCAAGGAGCCAGGCTGTGTGAAGCTTTGCAGCCTTTCCCTATGCCATGTGAAACAGAGTTTTGAGACATGTGAATGAGCCAACATAACTTATATGTGCTCAATGACCCTTGCTTTCGTGATGGTCTGTTGAAGGCAACGGCTAAGTCATGAGCTAGGATGGAATTGGCTTCAACCGGCGGACAAATTTAGTCTAAACCTGTCTGTCCAATTTTATCCAAAGGCCTGTTTGCTTCATGTGTTTGGGTGGGATGCATAGAATGAATTTTCTCAAAATAGTCCAATAGACATCCTTATTCTTTGTTTGGTTATAAATTTCAAGGCCGATATTTGAATTCCGGTCCGTAATTAAAACTCACGGAGAGTGATTTGAGTGGGTTTAGTCAATTTCATAACAAATATTTTTGTGATATTTGTGATTAATTTGTGGGTCTCATGTGTATTTGTGTCACTTATCAAACATGAAATTGGATAAATGGTACATTATTCAATTTCATGAACAAAACTTAAAGATCGAGTTTAGAAGGGTTTCATAAATTCAATTCAATCACTCTCTTAAAAATTATCCAAATAATTCTCAAATGTTCTGGTCCCATAACATACTTAAATTGAACTGGATTTCCTGGATTTGGAATAATTAGTGATTATATCTATAAAATTCATCTCCAAAATGATTTGAGTGAATTTCAATATGTCACATAATTCAAGAAAATAAATAAAACAATTAACCAAATAATTAGGGTGAGTTAACCTCCGCGCAGATTGTGCAAAAAGACTTGCTTATCTTAATCTGGTATATAAGGTTTTTTTATCTATAAATTTTTGTTATAGATATAAATGAAAAATAAATTTAGCCAAATTTTGAACTAGTGTCGACTCCTAAAATCTTATTTAGATATTATTTTGGCGAATAAGCACTCAATCATCATTTTAGATATGAATGTTTTACTCAGTATTAATTAAATATCTTATGACTTTCAAAAATTAAATTGCCTTGGGAGGTACTATAGTTAATAGGATTAATTTTGGATTAAAAAAAAAAACTAATAATCAAACTAGTTATTGTACGTCGTCGTTCTGTACGGGGACAGTAAAACATGGCCACAGCCCAAAGGGTGTCACGTTGGTCAAAGGCTATAAAATGGCAGTTTGGTTCACTAGTTGGCGTGTTCAGGCCTGTCTCTCTTTCTCTCCATCCAATATCTGCAAAGATGAATTTGGTCATAAGCAATAGCAGCAGTTATGGTGTCCAGTACTCCATAGTTTCAAGCTACAAGCAACAACTAAGAAGCATTCCTGGTAACAGTTAATGTTCTTCTCATTTTCGTGAGCTGACACACACTCATATACTCCCATATATCGTTACTCTCTATCCATTTGTTATGTGTGTGTGTGTGTTTGTGTATGTGAAATAGTTACCAGATAGGTTTTGCTGCTTCTCTAAGTAGTTGCAAATTTAGTTGTAACTCAACTTGTTTACTCCAATAGTCGACACATTTGATCCTACATAAAGGTAATTTTTAATTGTTTGAAACTAGTTGTTGCTACGCTGAATTCCCCTAAAAATCGAAAAAAAATCTTCACTGGGTATAAATATAATTTGTGTGTGTGTACACGCGCGTGCCTCATTTGTAATTTGCTAAACTCTTCATGTGTTGTTGGAATTATCTATTGAATAAGGTATGTGAAAGACACTGATTGCGAAGGTCTGATTCAGATTGCGTCGTGCCTGCTCATTTTTGTTTGAAGCTAGCTAGAACACTAGAATAGACATCCTAACTGTTTTTTTTATTTTATTGTGTTGATGGTATGCTTTTCTAGTATTTGCTTTCAAATCTCAATCTGAGGCAATGTGAACTCTCAATTTTTTGGTAATTGTAGAGAAATATAAGGAGCATGCTGCGAAAATGGTCAAGAGGTCTTCCATGGGAGAGGATATTGAGCTAGATGTTTTGCCTTTGTCGAGGACTAGTCAGAGTATCAGAACCAAATTTAATGTTACTACATTTGTTAATGCTGTTGCAGGTAGTGGTCTTTGTTCTTTTCTTTAGCTTAATTCATCTGTTTTCACGATTTCAAATTATGTTGATGATCCCCCCCTTCTTTTCTGCTCTTCATGCCTGTTTGCTTTGTTATTTTGGTTCGTTTTAATGGGTGCATGTCATTGGACATGCCAATACATAAACCATGAAATGTTAGCTTTTATATAAACTACATTTGTGGATCTGTATATGTAAATGATTACTAATCCAGCAATATCTTGTGTGGAGAAATTTTCGAAAGCCAAGTTTCACTCAATGGTGGTGTATTAGGAAAGATTTTTTGGTTTCTTCTCTGGCAACTGTTGTTCTGAGTGTTTGTTTTGACATGTATGCATTTGTCAATTTTAGAATATTTCTAATTACTTTACTTTTTTTGCTCCATCTTGTGAATATGTACAAATCTTTAGACATTTCTACATTGTAATGCATTCTTTTAATAATGGTCCCACATGTTGGATCGTATATGAGTGTCCTTTGCAAGTTTTTGTGGTTTGTGACCAACATAAAGAATTTTAAGGACTTATATTCTTTTCTCTTTCGTTGTGGATTTAAAATATATAATTTCTGTGGGTTATTTCTTTTTTAACTTTGCATGGAGTTTTGTCTGAGTATGTAAACAGTTAAAAAACACTCTTTTTTCTTTTGCTTGTGGACAATTTTTACCCACAGTTGTTTCTTCCATGAACTTGCAACATCAACTAATTTTTCTGTTTTTCAATGTTTTAGCAGCTAATTTGGTTGTGACAGACACTGCAAAGGCTTCAAGTATGGGGAACATCATGGTGAGAACTTCTTCCCATTATTTAATGTCATAGTTTATTGTCCAATGCTCACTACCAACCCAAACTCCCTTTCTGCATTGTTGGTTGATATGTATCTCCTTGTATCATCCGTCTTTAGACCCATCAGCGCTATCAGGTTGATAACGAGGAGGGCATCTCAAAACGTTTTTTGCTAACAAGTTGGCTTTAACCCCATATGCAACCTAGCTCCTCATCACTAGAAGAATCCATGCAGATTGGATTTGTCATCAGACTAGGATAGTCCAAAACTCTTATTCCAAGTGACAAAGCGGAACCGAATAGATAAAACTCTAGAATGCACTAGGAAAAACCGGGGAGAGAAACTCCGGCGAATTTAGTGATGAAAAATAGACAGAGCACATTACTTGTGGACTAAAATCCTGTTTATAATAAAAGAATTATATAAAACAAATTGCCTAAAGTTACCATGAAATAGGAACCTTAGTCATTGTCGGCAAGCACATAATATACCCAATTAAATTCTAATGTTAGACAAAATGTTAAAATTAAAAAAAATGAGACACTTCTAAATCTTTTCCATGTCACTCTTATGCTGATAGTTTAATTTTTTATATTTTTCTTTGAGAATCTATATCTAATGATGAGGATAATGATGTATCGGATGCTGCCTATATGTTCCCAACCTAATGGATTTCATGTCTTTACTTCTCACATTTTTCAACCAGAACACATTCTTATCAAATGTTGAGCAAAATAAAAAAAAAAAAATTACGTGCCCTGTATAGGTGGTTCTCTTGTGGTGCCCTCTTTGAGTTTAAAAGGCAGCTCCACTTGGTGATGTTTGGTTTATTCTTGTGCACTTTTGATTCTGGTGACTCAGCAAGGAGTCTTTTGTCCTTGTAAGACATTGTGGACCCTTTCTTTTCTTCTTCAGACGAATCTAACTTAATTTTGTCTGCATACACATGCTCTCTGTCTTTTCTATCTGAATGATAGTCTTCGTCGAATACAAAAACTTTTATTGTTACATGCTTTGATTCGATATTTTTTTCCTTAAAAGGCCAAAAACATAGATTGCATGAAAGGAGCAAAGACTTGGTTGAGTAGTTAGTTGTGGGTGTTTAATATTTTGTCATTCTAGGCTTCTCATAAGGTGTTAGGTGTTTAATATTTTGTCATCCTAAGCTTCTCATATGGTGTTAAGAGCCTTTTGAGCAAACTTGTGATGTTAAGAAGTGTTTGATGCTCTGTTCAATGGTTAAACAGAAATCCAGTCAAAGATTTGACGTAGACAAACAATTTTTTTACTTGCTGAATTTCTTGAGGAACATGAGAACTGAATGCAAGTCTAGATACTTACAACAAAACACATAAAACCATACTGGAAGGAGACAACAGAAACTCATAAATGAAGTCAATTGGGTAATCTTAAAGTTATCCGCCTTTTGGAAAAGCAAACTGAATATATTTGTCTGTTTTGGTTGCCTGTATGCCATTTTACCACTTTTAGGCAATATCATTCCTAGCTTAGGCTGAACATTTTAAATTTGTGTAGGCAACCTTTTAAGAAGACTGTATGCTGTAGATCATGTATGTATTCATCATACTAGCATATGTTGGAACTACAATTATTTTCCTTTGAATCAGGAAGGACCTGCTTCTATCTATACGCTGGCTGATGGAGGCCTTGGAGATTGGTTTGGAGGCCTCTTGTTTTCAGCTGGCCAGCAGGCAAATGAAGCTGTTCAGGACCAGTTAGCAGCTCTCAGTTTTACCAGGTTCAAGTCCTTTATAGATTCGCTTAATTTGCTTTCAGTAGTTCAAAGCTTAGCTGCTAAGCATTTTGTTTATGGTGTGTGGTTGATGTGTTTTACTGTTGACAGTTTGGCAGTAATATTTGGTGCAGGGCTAGTAACTAGCCTTTCTCCTTGTACACTAAGTGTTCTGCCACTGACCCTTGGTTACATTGGTAAGATATACTGGGTTTTAAGTTGTGTAGCAATACATTGAGGATAACATCTTGTTATTGTTTTGCCTTGTATCTTAACCTTGGACTTACTGTAAATCATCCAGGGGCATTTGGTTCTGGTAAGAGCAGAGCAGAGGTAACATTGAATGAGTATTTTGCATTGTTGTGTTTCCCTTGTGAATATCCATCTCACCTTTTTATGTGTTGGAGGATCTTCGATTTTATTTCAAGTTTGATGAGGTTAATTTTGGGTTTGGATCTTTTGTATCGAACAAATTTGAAAAAGGAAATTTGAACACTTTCAGACCACTTTTTTAAACTGAGACCAAAATACGCTAATTTTCTTCTGCATACATAACATAATTTTTACATGCATCTTCACAGTTTACATGAACTGCATATGTGACAAATACATAGGCTGCTTCTATCATATGAGTTGTATGTCATGTTGGTTAGGTCATTGGGAACTCTGTTGCATTTTCAATGGGATTGGCAACTACTCTAGCTTTACTTGGCATAGCAGCCTCATTTGCTGGAAAGGCATATGGACAGGTAGGGCAGGGACTACCTTTGGCTGCTTCTGGGTTGGCCGTTATTATGGGTCTGAATCTCCTAGAGGTAATTATATTACTGCAGCTATTGTTTGATGGTCTGTATTTAATTAGTTTAGGTGTTAATAGTTTATATTAAATACTCAAGTTTTGCAGGGAATTTTTTTATTTGAATACAACATTATGAAATGCCACTAAGATATTATGTCCATCTCTTGCAAATGTGTCTTTTGTTTTGTTATTTTTCTCATTTGATAATTCTCTATCAGATTATTAATAAGAGATGATACGACCAAACTTTAATAAATAGGTTCTGCCAGTGCCTTTTTTTTGTCTATGGCCTTTGTAACTAAATAGAATATGTCAATTATGATCTTGCTGGGATTTTTAAAGTGTTGCAATTATAGCTACCTATACACAGTTAATGTGGCATCTTTCTTATATGCCATAGACTTGGAGTTTAGCATATGAGCAGTATGTTGGGTTTTGTTGTAGTCTTGGTAAAATTTGGGTGGAGATTCAAATCTGCCCTGGTTATGGGAGTAGTGTAGTGTGTTTAAGTATCTGATGTTTTGGTTCTATTTTTATTGGTTTAGAATAACATTACATTGGCACTAGCTAGCTAGTGTGTGGAAACTACAAAATGTAAAAATACTGTTAAGGTGGAGAGGAGTTCTTCAACATTCAGGTGCAATTTCTTTTTTAATTTTAGTTACTCCTAGATTTTGAAGGAGCTTCCTGGGTAATCTCTCCCTCTCAGTTGTGCTAATGTCTTTCTTTTTCCCTCCTACTCCTACCATTTTTTATGTGATGTTCTCTTCAATCCTTCTGTGGTTCCGTACCCTACTCCACTTCATTTGACTTGATTGATTTGGAGGGTTAGCACTGTTTCAAGAGTTAACACTTTGAGTTAGTATTCTTTCAAGTTTAATTTGACATTTATGAACTACGATTTGCCTGTTAGCATTATAAATCTCAAGTTCATCGGATTGAGATGGTTGATAATGAAAGAGCTATTGTTTGCATCTGTTGTTTCCATGCTTTTTCTTCCTCTTATTTCTCATGTCCTGTTCACCAATGTTGCAGATTATTGAGTTACGGCTACCCTCGTTCTTTAACAACTTTGATCCCCGTGCTGCTGCTGCTAATTTTCCTTCAGGTAATGAGTTTGTCAATTTTCCAGAGCTATCAATTATGCAAAGTTTTGGTCAAGCTGGCACTCTGGATGCACTTGTACATTTGCAAAGCAACATTTTTTCTTCCTGAATTTAATTTAACAGGTGTCCAAGCATATTTGGCTGGTCTTACATTTGCATTAGCTGCATCACCTTGTAGTACGCCTGTGCTGGCCACCCTGCTTGGATATGTGGCTGCATCAAAGGTATTTTAATGTGTTCACTGATAGTGAATTGCAAATGAGCCGTGCATCTTTGTTTTAGACTGATTGTATAGTCCTGTCCCCCCACCCCCCGGTCATCCTTTTCGGAAGAAAAAACCCTCGTGAGTGGGATGTTTGCATGCATTCTGCTGGGTAGGTCAGCAAGTGGTTTTTGGCAGGCAGCCATACCGCCTTTGATCATCTGGCTCATAAAACACTACGTATCTATGATGGTTTGGAGAATTAGTTTAAACGAAGTGCATCAACCATCAGAAATATTGAATGGAAAAACTAAGAAGGGCTTATTGGGTGATGCGCTGCATAATGCTTACTAACTTTGATCATATGATCAGTATTGAGTTTTGCTGAAAACATAGTTGCAATCATATGTTAAATAATTCACTTGATCCTCTATAAACAGGATCCTATAATAGGAGGCAGTTTACTGTTGACATATACAACCGGCTATATTGCACCTCTGCTTCTTGCTGCTTCATTTGCAGGAGCATTGCAGGTATATGTTCCTATCACTCAAAAATGCTTTGTATGATACTTTTGACATATGCTACTTTTTGCTTTTCCAATCCTTCCCGAGGATATGGTGCATGATTACACATTCTTGATGGCTTGACCCTTATCATTAGTATTATATGCTGCAATCTATTTAATTACTCTAGTTTTGAATTCGTTTTAGGTGTTTAATAATTTCTAACCTATGGTTGTGTAGAGCTTACTTTCATTCCGCAAGTTCTCAGCTTGGATCAACCCCATGAGGTGAGCCTTGAGAATTTGAGTACAATCATACAAGTCCTTAAAAATTCCAGATTTGTTCTTTGTGCATTTATCCCGATCTCTTCTTGCATTCACGTCATCACTATGATTGACAATCCATCATGTTGCGCATCCTGTAGTGATTAATTAACCTACAGCAAGGCAATTTACACGCCTATCAGCTTCTGTTTTTTCATTGCTTTCAGGCTTCGAGGGTCTTTGTTTCTGATACATGTCTGATTTTCACATTTATGCAGTGGTGCACTCTTGTTAGGAGGGGGTGTCTATACCCTGTTGGATAGGCTTTTTCCAGCAACAACAATGGCAATGTAGATATGTATAGGGAAATACTTTACTGATTGCACTCTTGGCTAAGTCGATCGGTTGCAGGTAAAATAGTAAGCCATAGAAGATTCCATAATACACAATGGATGAATACACTATGAAATTGAAGAAAGAACAGTAATGAAATAGAGCAGTCAATGGAAAATACTAAACGCAGAGCTACTTGTATGCAATTTGTATTCGTGTATGTATTCACTTTTTTTAAAAATATGTACATGTTAAATATTGGGTTTCTTCCAATCTAGTAAATACCATCATTTAATGGACATGGAGGTGATGGGGTTGGGAGCAGATAAGATCGTTTGGCATTGACCTCAGCTGAAAATAAACGACGGAATGGGTAAGCAAGGAACACTTAAATGTGACGCTTTAAGACGAATGGTGCCATGTAACTCTTCCGCTGGGCCGGACAGAGGTATCCTCCCTAACTACAACTGAGTTTCAGTTCGACAAATATTAATTTTTTAAAGGAGGGAGAGAGAGAGAGAGAGAGAGAGAGAGAGAGAGAGAGAGAGAGAAGGAAAAGATAAGAAACAAGGGCAATTTGGGAATTGTATGTTTTAAATTTGGGAGACTTATTGTCTTACTTGTGCTTTTAGTGTGAGTTACACTTACTAGTTAAAATTTTAATGTCTGTCCATTTTTGCAGAAAAAATCGTAATTCAATGAGGTTTAGTGTAATAATAGCAAATGACCCAAGTATAAAAGGGTTTTTTTAGCGTTTTGCCCAATTCTATTTTGTTATTAGTGAGTTTTAATTTTTGATACGTTTAGGGGATCATGACACTCATAAGCTATAACTTTTTAAGATTTTTTTTTGCATAAATATAATGATTAAAAGTATTTGGGTCAATTTATGCATATTTTGATTGATCTATTTGATTAAAAGTAAGTCATTTATATTAGAATTAGAAATTTTTATAGGAATAAATCTCTTGTCGGAGAGTTGTGAAGTTTTAAATTCAAAATATCTATGTGTGCAGCTCTTCTTGTTTACACTGGGCTACCTTATGGTTTTTCTCATACTTTTGTGGAGTACCTGTCACATGAAAGACGTCTAACAGTGGAGTACCTCTAGCGAGTAAATAAGATTGAGTCTTAGAGCCTACCACATGAAAGACCCGAGAAGGCTCGGGCATAACCCAACCTATTGCCACGACAAGGAGGAAAAAATCCTGACAGAGGCAGGGATCTAATTAAGGTGCAGCCATCCGATCAAACTTAGGCCCCCAGTTAGGCACGACGGTGTAAGCTAAACGAGTAAAGTTTGAAGACCGATTAGATCGATGGGTCGGTGTAAGGGCCACAATAAGTGACCAATAACTGATGCCCGAACCCTTCGATGAGGCATGTCCTCTTGGCTAGGGAAAGAGGTCATGATTGAAACTTTTCTTAAGTATTAAACTTTCAAGCCCTTCATTGAGGTAGGACCTCCATGCTAGGGAAAAAGGACACGAAAAATGTCTTTTCATAAGGAACAACACAAGACAATTAATGAGAGAAAAAATTGTAAACAGAGAATATCTTCCAGTGTGCCACATGAAAAATATTCTCTGGGGGCAAATGAAAGGGTCGATAAATTCTGATCAATCATCTGATAATTAGACTTAGACACGTGGCAGATTACAGATGCTGAAAAGAGTTATTTGCAATGATTTTACTATGACCAAACAAGTAGCTAGGTTATTCGGGCTGAGCTACAGTTAGTCCAACCAAACCGAGCAGATAGCTAAGCTATCTCGGCCGAGCTAAAATTGGTTCGACCTAGCAGTGGATAAAACTCGACCAAACAGACAGTTAGGTCGTCCCGACCGAGTAGGGGATAAGATCTGTCTGAGCTGTCATCAAATAACAACCGAGCTAAACAGAAAACTTGAAAAGGAAGGATTGAACTCGGTGTTCGTCATGACTGAATTGTTACGACCGAGCTGTTTAAACAGTGAACGTGGTGCTAAAAAAATGTCTATAACTCAGACATTCTGGATAAACAAATCAACAAAATTATAGATTTCTCAGGAGAAATTGTTGGAGAAATATCAGCAACTTCCCAATCTGAATCGCTGAATTGAAGGAAGGTGTGCCACCTTACATCTAAATTTACGCAAACATTAAGGGGTTAATGTCCTATAACAGAAACAGGAAATCAAGGTGAAAGGTATGCTGAATTCTCCTTGTCTTTGTGCAATTCTTCTCGTTCCGTTACTAGCTTAAGCATCAGAGTGCTTTTGATCGAAGCACTTCAATCTTGAACAGTTTATTCGTTTTGCAGAAACAAAATTGAGAGATAAAATTCTTTTCCAGAAATCGTATCATACTCAGAGGATCATAAATTTTTTGCCTCTGCAATTATGATTAAAATTATTTGGGTTAATTTATGCATATTTTGATTGATCTATTTGATTAAAAACAAATCATTCACATTAGAATTATAAATTCTTTTAGGAATAAATCTCTTGTCGGAGTGTTGTGAAGTCTCAAATTCAAAATATTTATGTGTATAGCTCTTCTTGTTTACACTGGGCTGCCTTATGGTTTTTCTCATAATTTTGTAGCGCCAAGGAAACTTGTAATGCATGGAAGGATCAAGTACCAACTATAAGCACAAGATTTGTAAGATTTTTGTATGTTTATCGGTAATAAACAAAAAAAACTAAGGATTCACTTGTGCATATGACAATTAGAAACCACCATTTCCACATTCAAACTTGATGCATCCCCTGTGCTAATTCCCACTCTAAGAAATGGGATAGAAGCTCTCTCTCTCTCTCTCTGAAGCCATGCAAGCTCATGTGCATGGGTGGAACTGTGGAAGCCGAAGCAGAACGACCCAACCCAACAGCCAACTCTAAAAACCCACAAACCTGTCTTTTAAAACATTTAAGTTGCACCACGATTCATCATCTCTATGTATTGATTTAATGACTCTTGTCTCTGCAACCTCATTTCGTCATTGATCTTCTTTATGAACGCCTCCACACGTCTGTTCAACTCTTCCTGTCCCGGGGACGGTTCTCTCCTGAGTTTCCCAGAACCCGATGATTGACTCAGCGACGAGTTGTTGCTGCTGCCAGTGGCACCGAATGTCTCTGATTTAATCATCTTCTGTTCTTGAGATGGGTGGCCCACACTGCCAGAATGGAGGTGATGGCCGTGCGTCTCCCACGTGTCCGATTTTCTCAGGTGCCTCGTTAGCGGCATTGAACGGCCTTCCGTTATCGTCTTCCAAGTGTTCTCCAGTGTCTCTTGCCTCCTCGGCTTCGACACTCCCAGCGTCTTCCCTCCTGAAGTATCAGATAGAGAAGGTTCAGATAGTGCAGAGAGCATGAGCAGTATATGCAGTGCTCTCAGTGGAACGAATCCTAACTGAGTTCGAGTCAAGTTCAAAAAGCCTGTTTCAATCTAAAATATTGTTTGACTTGTAATATTTGCACATAAACGAACGACGTTTATCAAATTTAAGTCGAACTTGTATGACTTATTTTTAAATGAGCCTAAAAACTTGTTTAAATTCTAACTCGTTTAAAAAATAATTAAATCTGAATATATCAAATTTAAGTCAAACTCGAATAAGTCAATTTGATTATCGACCTAAATATGTGGACTGGAAAGGATTTGTTTGAAGGTGTTTGGCCTAACCTTTTCAAATCGAGTAACGCCACGTAATTAAAATTTACAATTCAAATTTATATTTTAAAACGAGTTTCATTTAAAAAAATTAATTGAATCTACTCATTCAATTCAATGATTCTTTCATTTAAGATATAAATTCGAGATACGTAATATTTCCCTTTCCAGAATTCTTCAGTAAATCATATGTTTGTCACAAAACTGTTAACCAATCAGATCCACGATCCATAGTCGTACTGATTGATCGAGATGATTAATTATCGTAGTTTCATGGACTGAGAAGCACCTGATTTTAACCACTGAAAGTACACCAACGGCCACTTTCACCGCCGATTATGTGACGTCAAAGTTACCGTTATCAGTTAACATGCGCCGGAGATATCAAAAACCGAAAGCTTTTGGTTTTGGGCATAACCCTGGCTCAACAACCCCCGTGAACGTTGTGAGAGAGAGAGAGAGAGAGAGAGATGTGTACCTTCAGGACCGGCTTTGACAGATCTCCTGTGCCCAAACCTTGAAGAAACCAGTGGTTTCTCACTAGAAACTGAGAGCGAGAACTCCGTCAAATCCTTATTCATCCCATTCCACGAAGATTTGGAAGTCAAACCCTCATCACTTCCATTCATCTCCTCCAAAGATGCAGCAGTACTGACAGAACTCAAAGTCGTCTCTGTCTCCCAAACCCTAGCATCCACATGTCTGTTCACGTCAAATTCCGAGCCTTCAACTACATTCGCATCATCGTGACTGCTAAACTCAAAAACCTCCGGCTTGACCACCTCCACCGCCTCATTCTTCAAAACGGCGTCGTTGTATGCCACCGCGTAGTCCGTCCGTAGTACATCTCCGGAGACCTTGATCGGCACCGTCTGAACCTGAACCACTGCTTCCATCGGCGATGATGACTCCTCAATTTTCAACTGAAGTTTCGAAGAGGCAACGATTATGATGATGATACAGTTGATGATAAGGTACAGATACGGAGGCCTGAGCCACGAAACGAAGACGTTGTATATTGAAGGGAGTTCTGAGACTGCAAACACACTCAGTACTGGTACTGAGAACTTCAACATCACCGCCATGGATAGAACAGTCGTCGAAATCAACAAGATTTTAACGGATAACATGACATTACTTGAGTTTTGAGAAAGAATTGCCATTTTTGCCGTCTAGTTGTGCTTGTGCTTGATATGAATCTCACCTTTCCGGCGACCTTCCGGTGTGATTCGTGAAGCAAAAATTTTGCTGGGCGACTGTGTGGGTTGAGGATCGGTGTTATGGTGTATTGTGTGGGTGTGGGTCACAGAAATGGTGGTTTGATGTACCTATATATATACATGGATGTGGGAAGAGGTGATGTTTCGATGAAATTTCCACCGTTGAGCTAGGAGAGCAAATGGTAGTAATATGAGTTGGAGTTTTGTGGGGCCCCCGATGGTTTCCTAGAGAAGAGAAGGCGACGTGGACAATAGACGAAACGTGGCACTACTCTACCAAGTAAGATTAAAATTCAATATTGAACTCTAACACTCCATTATTGTTTCAAGAACTGTGTAGCTCTAATGCTCATCAATCATCATAAATGTAATGGGCTAGCCAAAAATGGGTGCTACGACTTTCGGCCTCTCCACGTGCCAACCCAAAACAGCTTAGTCTTACCACTTCCCAACTGACCACCCTTCTGTTTTACTCTATCAAAGTAGGCTGTAAATCATATTGACAAGTGTTTATGAGACACTTACCGTCCGTACAACACAAGAGATTTTTAATTACTTTTGTGGTGTCACTTTTATCCAATTCAGATCTAACACCACACCACTACCTTATGGTGAAACTTCTTGTTAATTGTCAAAAGTTATATGGAGACCATGAGTAATTAATTTTAAGGATGATTCAAGTTATAATAAAGATGAGTTATAAATACAGATGTTTTGAGTTCAAATCTTAGTAATCTTTTAAAATTAGGTCACGAGAGATTTATCTCTTAAGAATTCCCTAGTCTTAGCGTGATGTAGATTGTAATAGATCTGATACCAAATTGATATAAATCGTATTAAAGAAGAATTAGGGATGAGAAGATAAAAAGAAGGGGATGAGAAAAGAAGAAGAAGGGGATGAGAATAGAGAGAGAATTTGAAGAAGAAGGATTCAATATCAATAATCAATAATAATCAAAAGTCTAGTCTCTCCACAAATATGTATTCCCTATATATATAAGGAGTTAAAAGAAATTACTTAAAAGATAAATATTAAAAGTATCTAAATAACTATCATAATTAATTTATAATATTTATCAAATTTTTATACGATCCCCATCATAGCGTTGATGATTTACCTTTAATCGGATCGAAAAATGTTAAATTCAAAAAAATAAAAGAATTACTTGTACGTCCAACATGGAGATGGTGGGAGTGGTTACGATAGACAACCCGAGAAAATTAGACTCAAAGAAATTATCTTTTTAATCTAATAATTTTTTAAAAACCTGGTAAGTAAAAGATTTCTTAACTCCTCTCTTTCATAATTTGATTCTCCCACATCTATAAATAAATTTTTTAATGAAATAAGAATACTGGAATTAAGTTTCTACTTGGAGATTCCACCACTTTGTGAAATTCCCTAACAAGCAAGGTGTTAGGCTACCACCACCAAGTGGGTGGTTTAGTGGCCTATCAGTCTAATTTTTCACTTTAAGATTAGAGGTTTAAGTTTTAAAGTTCGCATTAAGTTCGGTGGTTGACTGTTAATTATACTAGTCTGACTAGGTTCGCTCCTAAGAGAAATAACAGACACAGTCAAGAGTCTCATAATCCCACTAGTGAGAACTTGTCGGGGTGGTCTTCGAACGCTTTCCTTTATCCCACCCTATTCTTCAATAGCAAAAAAAAAAAAGGTGCAAAGCTACCGTTCTTTTATTATCTTCACCCCCCCCCCCTTCTCTTAGGATACCCACTATACATAATTAAGAAACAAGTAAACTCCAGCCACAAACACAAATCTGTTTGTACACGAAATGGATCGTGGTACTTCATGTTCAATCTAGTTTTTGCTACCACAACTATGTGCTGGTCCTAATACGACTTTGGTGTCTCATGTAACATCTTTTTACTGTACAGTGCTTATATTATACACACATCAAAATATTATGTATATGCATGTATACAGTTATGCGTGGTCTTATTTACTTCAACTTGCGTGATGCTTCAGCCTATATTTGATCTAATGGTCAGAGATTATGTTAGCCCACCAACTATGGCATTAGCAAGTCTTTGTGACTAACTACATAGTTTTGCTCGATTGTGATCGATGATTATGTCAATAATAGGTCCAGGATTGGATTTAGATATGAAAGATCAATATTTCTAACAGTTGTTTAGCAAGAGCATTTAGTAAGATGTATAGAGAGGTGACCTCGTGTCCTTTGCTAGATCTATTCGATATTTGATTTTACTAAACATTTCACCTTAAACTGTTGATTGTGCAGTACATGCGACATTATATAATGTCGTTCGTTTGCTAGATCTATTCGATATTAGATTTTATTGAACATTCCACCACGAGTTGTTTCTTGTTTCTTGGGCAGTAAATGTGGCATAATCTAATATTGTTCGTTTTGGACTAGTCAAGCACGACTTTAAAACGTGTTATACAATAAAAGTCTAAAATTTATATGTACCACTTTACTTGTTAATGTGAGATTGAGTCATCACAATCTACCCCTTAACGCCCAAACATTCTACTTTTGGCCCTTCCCTGACCAAAGTGATGTGGGCTTTAGTGGAATTTCTCCCACAAATTTAGCTGCTCCCGTCCCAAGCCACTACCCCACCAAATCAGGGTGCACCGAGGGATGCGCAAACTTAGATGACCAATGACTTTGATACCAATTGTAATGCCCCCGGACCTGCATTCTATAATATTTGTTCGCTTTGAATTAGGCCCGCACGAAAATATATTGTACGATAAAGGTGCAAAATTCACGCTTATATACCACTTCACATCCACTCCACTAGTTAATGTGAGACGAAGTTATCTCAAACACAAACAGAGGTATGCAGGCAGTGGAACCAAGTGGCTTATGGTTTTGAGGATACAAATCGAGGTGTGGGTCCAAGTGAACTTAGGAAAGATCAAATATTCAACTATCAACTTCTTGATTTAAAGTCTTGCATTTTGATTTTTCTTTTCGCAATTACGTTTTGTCCAACTTCTCAGAGAATTCATGAGCACCACTTTCTTTCTAAGATGAATATCATTTCGCTTCTTATCGATTACTCTTTAAGAGTCGGCAAATTTCACACCGTCCTTGCCTGTTCGACATGAGACAATTGAAAGGCAATTTGAACCACGCTTCTTACAACCAAATTCATGTCTCCACCAATGAGTTGTCGCATACATATATTCCTCTTCCGCGACCATTTCTCTATAGTGATTGGAAACGATTTTGTAGAAAAGTTATGTAACTCAGTATATATATATACATAACGATGAATCGTGTAAAATTTATTATATGAATGATACAAATAATAGTCATTCACTGTTGTATATACAAAAACTTAGATTGTTAGGAACGAATTTGGATTGTTAAATCGGGTCACCCTACTGATAACAGCTAATATTGTTATTATCGTATGAGATAAAATGCTATAACTTGGAATGACATACTTAGATATGGTTTTTATTTCCGGAGCAGAAAAGAACAAGAAGAAGATATGGGTTATATTTCTTCTGAGAAAGTAGTCCACAACAATGATTAAACATGGAAATTTCGAATAGGATTTAGGCTCATAGTCATAGTACGTAAGTGAAATTCGTAGTCTAGACTAGAGCCATCAAAGGAACAGAATCTTCAACTTCACATGTGGCTGTCATTAGTTTGTCTGAAAGTAAAACCACGGAGTGCTACAAAAAACTAGTCAAAGATTGGTGATTTCGTGCTCATCATATGTGATGACACCGTCCAGTAGATATATAGATGACAAGTGTACGTCCATGTACAAATGACTCCATAGTCTTTAGGGTTAATTACACTCAAGCCTCCTAAGATTGGTTCATTAGTTTGGTGGCCCCTCTAAGTAGATAAAATAACATTATCACCTTCTGTTAGGTGGTAAAAATGACTAGGTGGAGCAAATAACACTATCATCAGTTCACCCCCCCACTCCCCCAACCCTATTGAAGATAACTATTTCATTGAATTTGTTAGATCAGTAGAGCTGGTTTGGTGCTGTGTTAGTGGTGGGTGGTGAGCCAGATTGTGGTGGTTCGACGGTGGTTTGGTAAGTGGTTGTGGTTTTTAGAGGTTGATGTTGTGGTGCAATGGTGGCTGGCGAATGATTTGAGATTTCCACTTGTTTGAAAGGCTAAAAATTGGAGTAATTGACTCGATAATTCTAAGAATGGATAGAAGAATTCCAAATGAACAACCATCTAAGAATTTTCTACACCTAAAATGCTGATATCATCTGAAATCAAAAGATGCCTTGATCCATAATAACTACTGAGGGCTAGTTGTTACCAGGTGATAAGCATCGTGTGGAAGCGTAATTCTTCATACTTGATCTTAGAGGTAATGAAACTAGGTTTTTATCCACATAATTGTCTTTGTTTCTGCTGTACCAAACCTGATTTCTGGTACACCCAAGAAGACCAAGAACCTGCATGCATATCCTCGAACTGCCTAACTATCATAACTATGTCATCGGTGGTTAATGTCAAGTGATGTTATCAACCAGTTATTGAATATTATACATATTTAATAAGTTCTACTATTTAATAACTACTAATAACCATTTTATTTAATAAATGTCATATTAGAATAGTGAGGTTCATCAATCTTATTTAGTGTTTTATTATTGGTTGATAAACTAATTCTATTTTATATTTTATAATTGATTGGTAATGTTACGTGACAATGAATAAAAAAATCACCGACACACCAGCTATTTACTCGAACTCTTGGTGGTTAATTCCTTGAAAAAAGGACCCCAAGTTGTTTCTTTAGTATTCTATTGTTGTTTGAGTCGTAATAAATTCTACTTTTTTGAAGATGTGGGATTGATCAAACCAAACTACCAACTAAAAAACCGGAATTGGTGATCTAGCGGTAAAACATGTCTATTTCAGAGTCGTCATTGACTCCCAAGTAGTTATAAAACAAGATTTGATTCACAAAGTTTCTATGTCTTGCTATTTAGGCTTCGGTGGTGGTGTGATGACAGACTACTCTAAAAGGGTTTATAATTATGGCTAACCCAACATTCCATATCGGAAGAAACCCTCATGATAATGCCCAAAAGAGGTCACTACATACTGATCCCCTCTTTCTCCCATTTATTTAGCTAAAAAAAACACAGAGTAAGCACTGATCCACAATAATTCAGATGCCATGCTAAGACAACGGCAAGCAATCCAATCTCAAGTGTGAATTTTCACGTTTCTTTATTGTCAAAATTCATTCAAGGAAACAGAAAGGCCTAATGTTGAGAGAGAGAGAGAGAGAGAGTTCCAACCAATCTAAAAGTAACTTACTATTTCATATAATAAGCTATAACTGGTACAAATGAAACCACCAGCCAGTTAAAGGACAACCAAAACTGCTTTCTCTACAAATAGTATACAAACCCTCACCCCAATACAAGAGAAAACATCCTAAAGCTGCTTTTCAGTATATTACTTCTTTGGTATAGAATGACTAGCCAGCATCATTTCCCTCGAGGATAATCAGCGTTTTGAGAAAAACCCTTGTGTTAGGGAGGAGAAATCATAATCTTTTGCCGGTTGTGCAGGAGATGCAGATGAAACTGGAGATGCTGATAGTGGTCTACTAGCTCCCGATGACACTGCACCATTACTAGAAACATCGTACCCCATACCATAGGTGCTGCAATAGAGGAAGAGAAATGATGAATGGAAGACTAAATACACAGCAGAGATTCGCTCAATTAGTTGCCTTTCTTCTATCTCTAAGCATGAAATGAAGGAAACTACACATACAAAGAAAAGTTATAAGCATATATTATATACCTCCAATTTCTGATAATAATTAGGAGTCTAGGACAACCACTATAATTATGTTGTTGAACCATGTTTTTAACTTATTCATGGAAAAACAATGAAAGCCTAGGTCCTCATGTAGAACAATGGAAGTCTAGGATTCGGAAGGAAAAGCAACTACTGGGATTGACTACTCGGGATCTTGACAGGAACTGAAAAAAGAATACAGTAATTTTAGAAAATCTGGCTTTCAAACACCTGGAACTTGCATTTGGCCAATAAATCCATCAAGATCTGACACGTACTACATACCTGGATGGTGGAAAAGAAGGGGAGTTTGCAACTGGATGCGTTGCTCCCATGTTCCCCATCTGGCATGATAATCAAAATCGCAGAATTTGAGTACTGTTGTAATAATAATCAAGAAGACGGTGACTTTTGCTCCACCCAAATATAATTATCCATACTGAAAAAATACCTGCATGAATTTCTCTAGTTCACTCTTTCCAGCTGCCGGCATCATCATTCCAGGAAATTGGTAGCCAACATTTGGCCAATGTTGAGCAGGTAAGTTGGTACCATTGGGCCCTTGTGCATTGCCCGGAAAATTTGGCACCCCACCAGCAGATTTAGCGGCAGCAGCCATAAGAAGGGAATTTTGTTGTGCCAGCATAGCAAGTTGCTGTTGATGAAGAGAAAATGGTGACACCATATTGGACTGCAAGACACAACACTACAGGATTAGATCATTGACTGTAAAAGAAGTATTCAGAGAAGCCGTAAAACCATGCCAACACAAAAAAATAACTATGCCTGCACTTTCAGTTTTTATTTAAACTACTGTTAACTTGAATCTCACAGAAAAACTGAACTTCAAACTTTCAAAATAAAAAACATCCAGCAAAGAATTCTTTAGCAGATACCTTGTCAAAGAGGCTCATAATGTCATTCTTAGCCGCTTTTTGAGGCTTCTGTGAGGTGGTAGGAGGTGCAATTGATGGTGAATCTTTGAATAAATCTTCAATTCCAGATGTTAGCAGGGTCTTATTATCGTCTGATTTTGTAGTCCCAGGTTCCTCAGCTGTTGATGCTTCTTCAGCAGCTGCAAGTTGTTAGAGAGCCAAAGTCAATGGTAGTACAAAAGCAACTACTCTTGGTCGGGTTATCTCATCAACAAAAAAAAAGCATGAGTAGACATACACTGGAAACCTGCCCATGCATTATCATCAGCAGAAGCTGCCACAGAGCCATTTTCGCTAGGACCATCCATAGAAAGCATGTTGAAAAGATCAGTAGCATAATCAACTTTAAGGGGAGAGACGGCTTCTGCAACCTGCGTTGTGGATTCAGCTGGTGCAGCTGGTTCTGCTTTCTGAATCTGTTGAGGCTTTGGAGTAAGGGGGACCTGTTTGCATCATATAAACCACGTAATGCATACCACACTACTGCCTAACCCTTGAGTGGTCCCAAACAAAAACACCAATTCATTTTTGTTTTATAAAAATGCAATCCTACTTGACAAAATAGAAGGTGCATGTCTCAAGAAGATAACACTAAGATAACCAATGGATTTCAATAACAATTCTATAATTACGCGCAACCCAAATTTCAAAAGATAAGAAAACCAAACAGCATGTAAACACAGGGAAGAGGGGGGGGGGGGCACAAAAGGTTTCAAGAAAATAAGCTGAGCAACAAAACTAGACATACCGGTTCAGGTCCTTTCGGAGGCACAGGTATACTAATTCTTGTAGCAGGAATGCTTTCATTCGAACTATGTACATGGAAGTTATTCCTTCCATCAGATAAATTTTCAGAATTCGTGGCATATCCATGCCCACTTCTATCACCAGTTCTCTGCTTCTGCACAGAAACCGTTTCTTCACACCCCCTAGAAGGTGACCTTGGTTTGCCATCCTTTAGAACCCATCTCTTGTCCTCATACCTTTATATACATGTACACGAGATGTACTCTTAAAACTATAATTGGATAATCAAAGATTAACATTCAACAAATCATAACAAGCAGAACACAAAATGGGTGATGATTGTGGTGAAAAAGCACATACTTTGCACGAATGAAATTCTCAATCCCAACTCTATCATAATTTGGGGGTAGCTCTGCTTCCCAATAAGCATTTGCCTTCTCATTTCCCATTGCTAGACACAAAAGAAACACCATTACTAACATACAAGCCTTTTTTATATCAATCAGCGCCAACCAGAAAAATATCAAGCTCATGCAATCAGAAAAAGCTTACATTGAATGAATGCAACCTGTTCAGGCAGCCAAGTGTCTAGCGTAGCAGACCTCACCTACAGAAAAGGCAAAGAGAATCCAGCACTAAATATTGCAAATTATAATTTTCTTCCTATCAAACCCAAATTCAAGGGAGAAATCAGACAATATATAAATATATGTTTACTATGTGAGAGTTTAACGGAAGACAATTTGTATTATTACAGAGCATGATAGATAAATGGGATTAGGTTAGCAGCGGGTGTGTGAGAGAGAGCGATAGTGAAAAAGCACAAGGATACATGTGGCACATATCATTGGTCATGTGTCAAGAAGTGAGATGTGAAGAAATTGTTGGTCCCCTAAGAAGCAGAAGCTTGATACTATATTGCTACCTATAGTTGGCAATGATACTGAGAAATGAGAATTCAAGAGAAGAAGTTGTTATTGATAGTGGGGTTGTCTCAGCAAACAAAAAATGTCAGCCTTTAGATGATCAAGAACTCAGCTCAAGACACCTTCAGGGTGTTCAAACCTCCGATTTCCAAGGCACAACCCACAAAACAAATTACTTCCTTGCTAAAGTAAGCCACATTTATTCAGCGTTATGAAAGTAAAACTATAGGGAACTTACCATGTCAGAAAGTCGACCATTGTTTCATAGTCATTAATATATCCTTACTACTCAATTGATTAACCATATTTATGAATTCTAATATTAGATAGACAACTAAATAAATAGTCACATTTCCATAAATGTTATGCAGGGTGCCAATATACATATTATGGCTAGCACAACGTGCGGATATATATACACCAAATAAAAAATATGCCAACAATGCAAAGAAGGGAAGAACATATATTTTCAACAGATGGTATGATATTGCAATGCAATGTAAGTCAAAACTGAAACAATCAAACATTATGTGTTAACACACAGTGCACCAAACGTTGATTAGACCATCACAAGAATATATAGCCAAGTACTACTGTTGAAGAATTAAGAAATCAAACAAATCCACATTTGCATCATTGCACAATTGCATGTTCATGCTCAGAGGCCAATGCTCAAGCCTGATTGACTTCACAACACCTTTGATCGAGGCAAGCCATTATAGGTGTGCTGTTCCTCCCATACAATGTAAAACTGTTTTATTGGTGGACAGTACCACTTTCATAAAACACCAATGATATGACAACACATAAGCTTGTGGTACTGGACTTTCTACTCAATGTTATTGTAAATAAAAAGACACCGAACTTTAAAACAGGTCAACCCATACACTTCCATTCCCATTATATTCAATATCGATTCCAGCCCCACCATGAAAGGACACAACTGAAGAACAAAATATCACCTTCGATATGTGGACCCCAAGACTTCTGTGGATCCCAGAACATTGCATGCATATAAAAATGCCTAGATTCACACTAGCCCATCGAGGACCCCTGCAAAACAAAGTCATTATTAGCAATTCACATAAAACTCATTGCCGAGTGATTCAACAATCCACTAAGATCCATAGTTTCTAGATATAATATTGTCCGCTAATTATTTATACACAATTTAGATGAAAATCTCTGAAATTTCATTGTTCCAGATACTTACTTGCTTCTGCAGTCAGCACATTCCCTATTCTCTGGCAATTTAAGAAGTCCTTCCAGTATCTGCAAATGAGCACAGCACAACATGAATCAATTTGTAACAAAAAAATAGACTGATGGAATAGTAAAGCCAATTTAAAAAGAATTGTTTTGGGGAAGAATGCTGTAAATGAAAAGGCTGCTATAGGACAAACATTGTATGAAGAAAATGAGAAAGAAAAAGGATTATAACCAAGATTATACTCGAATGCCATATAGTCAGCGAGTGAGTAGGTAAGACAGCATTCAAAGGTCAAATCATCAAACCCTATGGAAAGCTCCAAGCAAGCCACGTGAGTTAATCGACAAAACCAACAGCATCTTCATTAGTTTGTCTTGGGGTGAGTGGAGGCACATAATGGTCTTAAAATGACAGCCAATATACAAAAGCTAATCTAGAGTAAAGCAGTCTGTCTGTCTCAGCTCAACTACCTAACTTCTTTTATAAATACTTTTTTCAAGTTAACTTCTTGATTTCAATTTCATTTATTTTGTGATGCAGAGTCACAAAAGATTTACAATAAAATTAGGTTCAGAATATACCAGAAGTTCCCGTGCCAATGCAATATCAAACAACTTAAATAGATTTTACCATTGAAACTTCGCTTGTGATAAACTTCCATATGGAAAACATATTAGATGGATCTCCAAGTTATAATAGGAAGTTGAGGGATGAGTCTTCTCATCAAGTCTCCCAACAATGGACTCATTATCTCAATCAAGCTCTTTTATTGCATTCGAAGTATGCCTAGTCCTATTATTGTTAAGAGTCTGACGTTATTTTCATTGATCAGTTGACGCCGACATCTCAATGGTTGGAGACTACCTTACTCATAATAGTCACTATGGCCTGCTTTCCTATTGCTAGCGTTACCAAAACTTGACACCTAGAGTGGGACATAAGGCCCAGTGAAGAGCCCTTGACAAGGATGATTATTGATGCCTTGAACTCGACTCCTTTAGAGAGTCCTCCTTCCAAGGGGAAATGTTACGTCCTAACCATTATGTGCAAAAAGTCCTAAAAAACAGTAATTAATAGCGGATTTATTCAAATATTGGAATAAGAGTCAAATACCTTTGACTACCTCAACCAACACATCAAATACTATAATAGTTATTAGGGCCGGGACGAGAACAATCAATCCATCTTGCCTATCAATTGTCGGAGAAGGCCTTGACTCCCAAGCCTTCCCAAAAGCTATGTGAAACTCTATAGAAGACATATATCTTCCTAAAAAAATTGAAGAGGCGATAATGAATGGTCATGTCATATTTGGTGATCTATATCATTACATGAGTTGGAAGGCTCTTTTGTAAGAAATAACCAAGAGATAGAATAGAAATCCCAGAGAATTACTAGGGATAAAGTAATAGAACTCGTAGTGCTAAAAGGCTTCCACTCTATCTATATCGTTCAGGCAGCTCCTTGACTGAAGGAGCACTGAAAAAGCTTGAATTTGCTTTTAACTTTCGCACAACGTTAGTGCGAAGATAGTCAAGGTATTCCCCAATCCTTCTACAGGGGATTCAGTAGAGGACCTATATTTTTTCCTAATTGGCCATTGATAGATCAAACTATCACCTCTTTTTGTTGAGATTCTCTTCCACAATGAACTTGTTTAGGTCAAAGAAGAAAGAGGCTAGGAATCAAGAATCTTCCCTTTTGCCAAAACAATAAGGACTGGAATTAATTGACACAAGAGAGCAATTTGCAATGGCCAAGTTTCTGAAAATTTTGACTTTTGTGAACCTTTAGTCAGACCTAAAGTAGAACTATTCACAGAAAGTTGGAACATATAGAAGAAAATGACATTGGCAGAACATCAAGTAAACCATTTAAGACCTGTCTCTAGTTCATCACACCATAAGTAAAACAGAAGAATTTTGAATCCTAATGCACCTATTGGCCACTAAATAATCCATACATACATTAGTTGCTTAGATCACTTTCTGGACAAAAGCTTACACCAATTATTTTGAGTCTGTATGTAACTTGTTTATACTTTATACATTGCTTTGACAAACTCTCTAAGCAAATTTTGTCCACAGATAAACCCAAATTAAGAGTTAGTCATATACCAAGCTATCACTAGAGGAATGCTTTTCACTAAAGCAAAACAGACACTCAAGCACTAAAGGTTATAGGAATCAGTCCTTTACTCATTTATACAACTGTTCCCATCTGTCTAATTGAAGTATGTGCAGAAGCAAAAGCGGATTATCAATTTTTGTCAACATAATTAACTTACCAACTATGATATTCTACACACACAAGCACTCCCTACACCATAAAAAACAGAAGTATAATACAATGTAGTAGCTCAATCATACATCTATGGTTGTGTCCCTCGTCAGAATTTGAAGGGGCAGCCTAGTCCAACGCATACCTATGTACTATGCCAAGCACCATGTGGCAACAGCAACAGTGAATAAAATTGAGCTCCAAATGGACAAATGCCCATAACTCAGATATATCGAAGTTTTATAGGAGTTGCAGATGTGACCTAGTCCCAAAATAAAGTAAAACTAAATAAGCATGATTGTTTATAAGAACAACAGTGGTCAATAGGTAAACAAAGGTGCATGGTAAATCATAACACAACTCACAAAGTTAATACCTATTACTCATACGCCTGGAGCAATTCTATCAATACAAGGGATACTGTATACATAAAAAATAGAAAACAAAGATAACTGAATTCCCCTGATATAGATTTCAACCTTGCGCAAGTTCCATACCACAGCCCAATTTTTCAACCACTTCAAGGAATTCCGTAAGAAGCCCTATTCAATGCTTGTGTGTATGATTGATTCAATGGGAAATGTGAGATCTAAACATATGATCCAAATCATGGGTTAGCTAGCTACCATAAGTCATTCTATTGCCAAATAAATTATTCTCCACACAAGGGACTACGATTTTGATGGAGACTACAATAGAATAAAGGGAGCAATAAAGACTCCAGCTTTTCAAAACACAGCATAATATAAGCATCACTCATATGGTAAAAAACTCTGGCCGACAGTACTTAATCCATTAGCCAACAATCTATGCATAATTTCAATCAAATCGTAATTAGACCGTTATTCAATATCACATAACCAATCCGAATAAAAACATAATATGAAGAATTATGACTAAAACATCAATTGATCAATCACCACTCCAAGGTCAAACCACTGCAGATCAAACCTGAATAAGATCGAAATAGAATACTAGCGGCCAAATCAATAGATCAATGAATAAAATGAGACCTTTCTGTGCCTGGCATTGAGCTCTTTGGAAACATTGGCCTTCCCGTTCATGGTGACTAATTTCTGCTCGATAATTCAACACTAATAATCGAAAAAAAATGATATTTTTGTGCAGTGAGAGAGAAGAAGGCGAAGATTGAACGTTGAGCTCTCTCTCTTGTCTCTCTTCTATCCTTGCTTCTCTCTCTCTTCTTTCTCTATCGAAACCGTCCGATTATCTGAACACTGAACAACGGAGAAGATAGGGAGAGAAAAGAAATAGAAGAGAAATCGGAAAGGGGTCGTCTGATTGACTTTTATTGCCCTTTCGTTTCTCAGTTTCTCTCTCTCCCTCCCTCCCTCCCTCCCCTGTATCGGAGGCGTCAGGGATGTGCTCGTGCGAAACAGTGTTGTTGGGTGGAGTTGTGTTCTCACACGTGTGAGGAGCATTGCTTTGGTGAGAATGGGGTCCACGCGGATTGTTGATGGCAGTGGGTTTGGTACTCCAACAGTGAGGGAACATGTGTCCACTTTCAATTATAAAACAATTATCTAATTTTGTTAGTTATTTCCAAAAAGTGCTTTATAAATATAATTTTTAGTAAAACTATCGATAAAAATTTGAATTATATGTATAATTAAATTAAATAATAATTATAATTTAAATAATTAATATATTTTAATTATTACTAAATTTAATTATTAATTTATTCAATAAACTTTGAGTACTTAATCTATCATTTATTTAAGTATTTTCCCTACTTTTTAAAGCATTGGACACTAATTATATTATAAAATTATTAATTTTTATTTTTTAAAATAAATTGATTAGATCATTCATAATACTATTATACTATTGCATAGCAAAAAAATATAATATAATATATATTTGACTATGTAATTCAATCAGATAACTATATTTGTATAATAATTTAACATATATATAATTTTATTTCTTCACATAGATATAGAAATTGTATGTAATTGTACTACTAATAAAATGAATTCAAAAGAATTTAAAAGTCTTTATAAAAGAGTCCAAAATAAAATAAAAGTCAAATAAGAAAAAAATAAAAATTAAATAAAAGTACATATATTGGTGGGTATAATTGACTTTATTATAATAGTTATAGTGAACATAAAAAATTAAAAATAAAACGTAAATAATGACATTTATAAGTAGTATATAGATATAGATTATCAAAATTAGGGTGTGATAATGATACTTATATCAATACATTAATGATTTTAATTTTAAAATAAAAAAAATTAACAGTCACCTTGTGCGATACACAAAATTTATAATCTATGTCCACTTCCATTCTCTCCCACACCCCTCATCATCACCCTTATGGCCTCCACTTCCATTCCTATCAATCTATTATTGTAAAAATCATTAATAAGGTGAATTCAATTTTTAAAATTTTAAAATATAAAATAATTATTAAAGATAGTAAAACAATCAAATATAAAATAATTAACAAATATGTCAAAAAATGTTACATAAGTCAAGAATTTAATTAGATGAGACTATTAAATAACCACAAGTCATTTATTATTCCCACATTGAGTAGGATGTGGGCCTACTAGTGGACCATGCTGGTTCAACTCATTATCAATCTTGGCAATCTTGCATTTGTTATTATTATTATTATTTTTATTGTTACTAGTATTTGGACTACTCTCATAATTTTGAGTATTGACTATCATAATCTAATCAAATTTAATACATGTCTTCTGAAGAACAAAGATAGCGAACTCTTATAAGATATGAGAAGTGTAAAACCTGGAACTTCTGAACTACCAAAGACTAAAGTCGGTCATTGAATCGCCCCCTAAAAATTAATCTTACATTCATTTACAAGACTAATATTCCTACTCGAATGGGTGATAATCTATTGGCTTGCACAGACTAGCTTAACAAGATTAAGCACATGGCAGGTGAGAGAGTATCTGTCTTCTTCTCTATATCTTCTTTTCCATATATGTCGAGTACTCATATAGCCATATAGGACAAGTAATTCACATTACGCCCGAAACAGTTTCCGGAAGTAGCCATATTACAACAGATTCCCCAAGAGAACTACTCATTCGATTCTCCTTGCAAAATTGAAACCAATCTACACCCTACTACAAGCCAAAAATAAAACAAGCATTGGTTTCATTTAAAAAGCTGGTACACACTTGTGTTAGAAAATGAAGTTTACAACTTGCAAAGCCACTTTCCTCAAGGATCCTCTCCTGTATTACAAGTTTTGATGATCCCAGAATTATCTGGAGTTCATGTACAGCAGAAATGCGAGTGTTCAAGCTCTGTCGGTCCAATTGACAGTCCAGGTAGTAAAAAGTATCGGCATCACAACCCTTATGAGACATTGAATGCACTGTGTGATGTATCATCCCAGTAAAAAAAAAAGGGTAGCGAGTATACTGTTCATTGAAGTGCAAAAGTTATTACCATATACCAGTATATCATAAGTGGAAGACACCTCATTCCATGTCTTTCACTTCAGCTTCAACATCAACAACAAATGCAGAAGAATCCTTTCCTGTAGGCAGCACGGAGAGAGAAATTCTGGATTTGAGTGATACTTGGAACCATATCAGAAAGAAAGAAAGAAAGAAAGAAAGAACGAAAGAAAGAAAGCTGGTGCTGACAGAAAACTTCAGCAGGAATGGCCAAAAAACACTTGGGTGCATCACAAACACCCTCCCTCCCGGAGAGGTTTGTTGGGAGAGGGAGAGGAATGTATCTGCTTAGTTGATTATTCTAGCAAAGGTCAACTGTATTTCATCCTATATGAATATTTCACCGACAGAATCATTGGAACAAATGGAATCTCAATGGAAATGTAAACGAATCCAAACTTTAACCAAAAGGCAAGAAAAATTTGTTGCAATACTCATTGCAAGAACTCATCACGCACTAAGAGGAAGCCACAAAAAAAGTAGTGGAAGCATTAAGCCTAGATTCTCAGACCTGAATAGTTTGTCCTTTCTATGTTCCAATTAGGTGGTAACAGATTCTAAAAAACAAGTAAATGAGGCAACGAATTTTGGAGGGAGTACCTCTTTTTGACCGAGGAGAGGATTCACTGAATGCATCACCAAATGTTGTAGATTGGTTGGTGAACTTTACGGGATCTCTTACAAACTCATCACCTACCACTGAAACAAAAATAAAAATATTGTAGCCAGACAGAAGATGTGAAGACCGGCTTGCTTCCTTATCACGAAGACGAGCTCTAACTACAGAATGCTAAAATAGTCAAACAATATAAGTTTGCTAGTATTTTAATCAATTTTCATCTGATCACCACATAGAGCTGTGGTTTCAGTATGTCAATCGACTGCAATGGAACTCCTCATAAGCCCAGAGATCTATCAGGAACAATCCATATTATGATTATCACCCTTTCCTTTTTTGGCTGAACTCATTCTTTAGCGCACACAAAAATAAACACTGGAAAGGTTATCCAAAAATAATAAGATTGAGCTGATGATCAGCTCAATTTTAAGAAGTTCAACACTTAATTTCAATTTCAACCCATGTTAGAACTTCTGAATGATGGACATATGAACCAACTAGAACCTTTGCCTTATTGAAATGTTTCCGGTTTTCAATAATGCAGAATCAAAGATAATCGGTAACAGCTTCATTCAATTTCCACCAAATTAAGATTAACAACAAAGGCCAAATTATAACTTCACGGTCCTTACATTCATTAAGATAAAGAGACTAAAACATGGGAACACCAGAAACAGTGCTGGTTTTGATGCCTTTTACCTTTTGGTAATAAGAAAGCTTCTTTGGAGGTATAAGCTCCAACAGAAAAAAAGACAACGCAGAAGTATATGACTGTCAATATTCAGATACAGCTACTGTGGGAAATGGGATGAAGATTGCAGGGCAAAATATTTGTGTATTTAGCTTTATACCATTGGTTTGAAATGGTCTATAGTTTTCTGTTGGCCTGCTTTTTGATAAATAGGTAGCAGTCAAATGATGAGAGGAATGAAAACAAGGAACCAGATTAATTAGTCCTTTCAAATTGCACCTCAGGTTCTTGAATCCAGACTAAAATTATTATAAGCATATGTAAACACTGACTTCTGAAAACAATAATTAAAACATTTGGACTTAGAAAAAGGCAAAAATTCCAAACAAAGGGTACAATAGTACAAGTTTGAAATTCAAGAGGTTTAAAGATAACTAGAACCAAGAGTATATATGCGGAATGGAATTCTGGAATACTTGAAATGAAATTAAGTTGTTAATCTCAGTGATGATGAGATGACATGGAGACACCATTTTTCTCATCAACACCACTGTCCATGATCAGAAAACATGGAAGATGGACCCCATTAAATTGGAAGAGCATAAATGAAGTACTTTTGTGATGTTGCGCAAGAATCAGGTAACTATCTAATCTAACTGAAGGAAAAGTTTTAGAAAACCTATGAGACCAATATTCTATGAACCTAAAGTTGGGTTCTTAAAAAAATAAAATCCATATAATGGGCATGACTTGAAGGTAGTTGTAAGATCAATGGGTGACAACCCCATAAGGGATTATGAATAGAGATGAACAATAACAAATCGGTTAAATTAGTTGTGATGATAAGAGAAAAATAACAGAAGCCTATGATCAAATGAAGAAAGCTTAGGGGTATGTTGGAGGGCAAAAAGGGACTCAACAAGAACACTAAGAGAAAACATGTGTCATCTGGCGAGAATAGCATGGCAATCGATAGAGTGAACTACTGACCAGAGTCATAAACTGGCTTCAAACAGCTGGGATATATTTTAATTCTTGAGTGACTTCGATTGTTTCAAAATTCTGAAAGCAAGTCCACTACATTCCACAAAAGCTAATTAGAGCCACAAGTTTTGATAACACCACAATGAGTAAATTTGACTTAGACACCAAAACAAAACAATTAATTAGGATGGCATCTCAAGTATAATAGCTAAAAATGGCAAGAGTTCTAATATTTTAAAAAATATAGAGCCCGAGCCATAGCAATTACCTGAAAACGGTTGACTACAAAAGGGACACAGCTGCAAATCGTCATTTAGAGTAGATCTGCAACAAAAGGCACAGTAACCAAGCTATATAACTAAGCTAGAGAAGGCTCCACAAATTATATTACTAATAAAATGGACGATTGATCTTACTTGAAAACCTGAAAATCATTTCCACAGTTTGGACACTGCATGTAGACCAAAAAGGCCATTAGTAAATGCAGGAAAGGATGGCGATTGTTTAATGTTTAATAAACTCCTTTGCACGCCATAAGTCAAATGCTCATATTTAACTATTTATGAACACAGGCTTTGCTACAGGTAGAAGTAGCATATGAGAAACTCTCCCCTAAAATTCTTTTTCAACAGATTTATGGAAGGTCTTGCCATTGGGTAAGAGCTCGTAAAAATAACACAACACAACATGACCAAATATCATGCTTTTAAAAGTATTGATTAAGAAGCAAAAAAATGAGCAGCAATATATTTTTGTCAACAATATGATAAGCAAGTTAAAATTAAATTTCTAGTAGGTCCCCCATGAAAGTCATTGGACATCAAACAAAAGTTGAAGTATCCTCACATTGCCTTGAACTATATCTCGCCCTGCCCACCACAGAAAAGCTCCCAAACCAACAATTGGTAGAACAACTGCAAGGATCTGGTTGTGCAAAAAGAAAAAAACAATCTATGAGATCCAAGAACAAAAGAGGTGGTTAGTGTCAGAAGCCACAAGGTGATTGTTGCAGATAACTACAAACTCATAGACAATACTATCACAAACACGAGAAGAATATGTAAAAGTATTTCATATTAAGAGCGACATGACTGTTTAGCCGCAAAATAATTAAAATCAAGGCAAAGTTGAGCTACAGATGCCTACCCAAACAATTAAATTAAAGATAGAAACATCGTGCACATAAACATCCAGTACATGCACACAGACATACACTTAGAAATGCATAGATTGTGCAAGAACCAAAATCTCACACAAATTTGTGCACAATTTACATGCAGTTGCAGAGTGACGGGCATACAATAGATAAACTAAAGCATCAAGTAGAACCAGGCAACAGTACTTCCCATTTCTTGCATGTGTCTATGTAGAACTTTAATAAGCAACTGACCAACATAAGATACAGGCCTAAAAAAATTATACCTCAGACTCAAAATTACAATCAAAACACATCATGTTGAGGTACATTCATTCAATAAATCCTACACTCCTCTTTGCAATTCCTGGGTTACTTACTCTGCATATTGTAGAAGCTCTATTACGTAGTGTAGAACAATCCTTGCAGGTAATGATCACATGCATACTCAGCGTGTGTGTGTGAGAGAGAGAGAGAGATAGAGAGATAGAGAGAGAGAGAGAGAGAACTATACCCAGACAGAAACAATTGCATCCAAAACCCAACCAAGCTGCCCAGTCACTGAAAGATACGTCAAAGCAATAGCCAAAGCAAGATTACCCAAAATTCTTGCAGTGTTACTATTGTCTCTCCCACCACCACCACCATTAAACCCAAACCCCTGATTGAACCTCAGCACAACCGCCCCCTTCTTCCTCTTCCAATCCTTCCCTCCCACCAAAAACCCATCTTTACCCCTGCTCAATCCCAATAATGACCATCTCTCTCTATAAACCCCAATTTCGAACCGATTTTGATGAAAAGAACCAATCTTTGTTCCTGACAGAGTGTTACAGCTAATAGGTTGTGACACTGAGAACCCATAACAGTTCTGTTTCTTTCTTGAATGATCATGTAATGGGTTTAAGGCTGAGAATTTAATCGAAATTTGGATAAGTGTTGTCATGGACAAAGATTGACAGTAAGCAATTTCAGATCAATCAAACTGGGTTTATCAACGGAGCATTCATGGTTTTTAAAGTCCCACAATGGATAAAAACGAAAGGATTTTTGTAGCTCCTTATATAGTCAGACCAGACAGCAAACCCCCCCCACCTCTTTTCTCTACATGTGAGATTTTTTGCACCCAATTTGTTGCGACCACTTTCTCTAATTATATCTATTTTCAATAAATTTTTTAATGAAAATGGTGAAGTGTGTCGTACAAATGAATTAAAGTAAATTATATATACCATCCTCAAATTATAACCCTCGTATCAACTAAACTATAATTTTTTTTTTTTTGTTAATTGAATCACTGAATTTTCTAATTATGTCAATCGAATCTTTTTCTTCGTCTCAGTTAAATTGTGTCACTCACGTGACCATGTAACACAAAAAAGACATAAAGACTCAATAATTCTTCAAACACAAAAAAAATCAGTGCAAGGTAACAATTTTTCGACACAAATTGTTTTGACTAGGATATTGATTAATTGAGCTTTTAATTTTACAAGAATGTAAGTTATAAAACTAATCCACAAAGAATGAGATTTGAAAATTTTGGAGTTATGAATTATGTCAATCTAGATACGATGGGTCTCGTTTTGTATCAACCCATTTCTGGTAGTTAAGTAAATATGTTAAAATTGATTAGTATTTTGATAAAAAAAAACCTCCAAATGACATGCTATGACATGAGTCAAATCACTTTGATTCTGTCATATTCAAATGCGTGAAGATGGATGGGTAAACACACAAACAAATCAACACAAATCAAGGGAAAGGAAAATTCTGCTGGAGGGTTACCACAAGGACTGGGCTTAGTTGGTGTGTTTAAGATGACCCGTTTTAACTGGTAACAAGCATTAAAATCATGCTGTTTTGGTGGATTTTTTTGATTGGCAAACGAGAAACAGGTAAGCTAGAAGGGCATATAATCTTGTAATCATTAAACATCCGATTGTGGTACAGGGTCTCCAAACTTGCGCTGACAACAAATACCATGAACAACGTCAACAACACCAGAACTGCGTAGAAATGCATTTTCAGGTCTCATCTGGTACCTGGTCGGCCCAAACAATATGTTTTATGTTCAAATGCATAAATCAACCTCTCTTGGATGAATTGTCTAATAGTTCTCTCAGATTTTGCTGTAGCAAACACGTTATGAACTAGGCACAACTTTTACATGCTATGTTTGAATTCCCAGATACGGACAGCCCCTCAATAAGCCTCATATTATTATACATATTAAGTTCAATAAGCACCCTCAATAAGCCACAATAAGCTCACATTAAGTTCAATAAGGTCGCGATAATATGTCTAGCATAAGCAGTGGAGCAGCAACGAAGACTAATTAATACAACCATACGCAGTGCAACAGCTGCAAGGAACCAAGGACTATGAGAACCGCCTTACTTATATTTCTCGATGTCCACTGGAGTTTTCAAATCACTCTTTCTTCTTGTTTACCAGTACACCAGTGCGGTATGGTTCAGCACTGTATGCATACTGCTGAAAGATAGAGAAGAAAACCATCTCCCCGATCACTAAAACATTTTGAAGAGCCTCCTGAATATGCTCTACATCGAGCCAGAAATGATGAGATTTGATTATGCCCAATGATACGAGAATATCAAGCACAATTCCCTGTAAAAAACAAACAATGGAGCAGAGTTGTCAAAACTTAGCTATAAATACTTGTAGCACAATAACTAGGAGCAAATATGCTCCCAATTCCACTACTCATGCAAAACTTTCAAAGCCGAGACCAGAAATGTCCATTTTGGAAATCTGAATTATAAGAAATTTCCTTTACATCTTTAAATTTGGCTACCTAGGACCACCAGGGAACATATATTGGTGCCGTTCTGTGTGACAGGGACACCGGCTACATAAAGGAAGCAAATATGAAAGATATCCCTTCACCAATTTTCAGTGATTCACTGAGCACTGATATATCCCCGAGATTTTAGAAAAAAAAAGCAGGAACTGCTAAATACTTATATAAGCTCTAATTATTTAATCAACATCTTGATTGAACTTCTGGAGGTATAATCATTAAATGGACTAGATATTCAAAGACAAAGTACCAAAATCTCAACTCATGGAAAAGTTTGGAGCCATGACAACTATAGATGTGGTTCCATTTGAAGAGAAGGACACATTTCCAACTCTTCATGCACAAGAAGTAATTAGAATGCTCTGCAACTTCAGAAGGAATGGTAATTAGAGACTTACCTGCCAGAAACAAAAGAAGACAATCCCCTTGACGCATAAGAACTTGGCGAGGGGATTATGTGGTGCCAACTCTTTGGAGAATACATGATAGAAAACCACGAGGGAATACAATGCCAGTGAAACTGAAACGTTTAAAATGATGGTGAATGTCCAACTAATCCAACTTGGATACATGTCCATAAGTTGCAGAGCTATCATCAACACGGAGCACACAGGTCGAATCACTACGAATTGCCATGTCCAGGACTTAAGAAGCTTTAGTGTATTATGGTTCAAACGGACAGTGTGAGGCTGCAATTGGTAAAAATAGCTTGTCAGATACATTGTTGTGATTCAGTCATTAAAAAATGGACTAAAGGTATCGACTGTTGTAGCGGAGATCTGTGAAAAAAAAAACCACAAACAACCACAGTCTAGCATCACAGAATCTTAATGGTTAACATTTTAAATAGATGACTGATCCAAGTTGTCATAAGAGAGAATTTGCCAACACTCCAACCCAACCTGAAAGTAAAACAGTTGTTGATGCTCACTCAGTCGTGAGATGACAATCGACATTTCCAACAAAAAACAATCTTAA
This sequence comes from Ilex asprella, assembly GCA_023539305.1. Classification (NCBI taxonomy): domain Eukaryota; kingdom Viridiplantae; phylum Streptophyta; class Magnoliopsida; order Aquifoliales; family Aquifoliaceae; genus Ilex; species Ilex asprella. Next base: position 3,508,304 of record CM042197.1, read on the forward strand.
CACATTAACTATTGGCAGTGGTATCAACAGAATAGGTGTTATTACCAAAATTACACCTCTCAATACAAGTACAGAAAACAAAAAGCAAGGATTCATTTTTCACAAAGATATTTAGCTTGTCATCACCTAACATATACTACTAAGTCACTAACCAATTAATAATCAAATAAAATAAAAGTCCAAGACAATGTGTATAGTATACACTTATGACAAAGAATGAATAGTGAAACAGGTAGTCATATCTTCGACAAATGTAGGCTCCAAGAAATCATGTTAACTTAATATGTGGATATCAATCCTCTTCTGGAGAGGTAGCAGCAAATATAAATTTGATTTTCCACCACATACGAACTCCTTGTGGTAACATTATAACATCAGTTCGACTGCAATGTTGTTGCTGCCTTTGTGACCTTATATTTATATTTATAACTTTTTTGAGTGTTACTTGATTAACATCAAGCACTTTTCAACCTTTTCCCCACTTTTAGGTAACACAGTCCACACTCTACTGCCACCATATACTTGGGAAACACCAATTTTGCTTTCAATATTGGATTCTATGAATCATTCAGGCATCGATTGCAAAAATCTCATCCAAAATTTCCATTAGTTGCTGTAAATATCCGGCAGTGTTTCCATCAAAAAGGTGCAACATTGGTGCATAATTACGATATCCATATTTTTGAGATGGCAATGTACCATTTTTCATTGATATTTTATTCCTTGTTTGCAACCGAAAAGGAGGTGTCACAGGCAACCTAGACGACTATCATGCTGCTTACCAACATTACATAATTGGATTCTTAAATGGAATCTTTTTAATTTGCATATCCAAAATAATTTCCTGTTTAGTGCATTAATGAAATCAAAGACTAAGAGCAAAACAACTTCACCTGGAAGAGAGTCATGGGGAATGAATGGTGAATCTCTCTTCCTTTAATTTCGTCAGGCACTATGTTTTTGCTTATGGATATGTTCAAGTAGGTGTACATCAAACCCAAGAATTGCGCCATCACCTGCATTTGATAAAGTTAGTAACATAGCCAGAGGCGGAGCTAGAAAATTGTTTTTGGGTGGGCAATGAATATTTGAACAAGCTTCATTGCAATTGATAAAAATAGGATAACGCATTTATATTTAATTACATCCTATTTAATTCTTAAAAGTTTATTTAACTTAAAAGGCTAAAATTGGTAAGCATATTAGCTACAAATGACAAAAAAAAAATTATATTTTTTTTACTAAACAAAGGCTAATCAAACTATTTAGAATTGACTCCAAAGAATTTGTCATATGTTAAAAGTCTTGCATTAACTTTAGTATTTTGTATATCCATAATCATGCTATCACTTAGCTATTTATCATTCATTCAATCACACAATAAAATGTGCTCTCTATCATGTCGATGATAATTACTAAAATAAATGTCAAAATTACAAGTAAACTCATGGATATATCATGTATTTTCTGGTCTTAACTAAAAAATAAGGTGGACACAATTTAATATATTAAAAAAATACTTAAAATTTATATAGGTAATTTTAAGAAAAAAAAAATTGAGGGTAGGCATAAGGTGGCTCTGCCCTTGAACGTAGCAACAATGAAACGGAAAAGGAACACATACTTCTTCAACTTAAACTTGTTCCAAACAAAAAATGTAAAATGAGTAAGGGAATATGCTGAATTTACAAGATGTGCAGCTAAGCAAAAACGACTAACCAGGGCCTCGTAACATTCCTTCACGGAGTCCAAGAATGTAAAAAACGTTTCACTCCCACGAAAATCTAATAAACCAACCAAGGAGTCAACAGCATACAGGGGAGCCATGAGGATGATAATTATTATGGCTTTTTGCTCCTTTGGCTTCTTCCAGGATGAAAGATGTTGCAATAGAAGCTGTACTGAAAAATGTATTGACAGCATTACACAGACAATAGATCCCATCAGAGTGACTTGTCCACGATTCATTTTGAATTTATCTGTTGGTCAGTGGGGAGAGATTTCGATATAGGGGACCTGCATGAGGATTTTACAGCTGATTCAGGATTAGTAAGTTATGCTAAATTACATATGTCATAATATAACAACTGACAGGTTGACAAAGATTTCTGTAACATAGCTCTTGTTTAAGAGAACTTTCGGGCTGTTTCCGGGATAATATAATTGAAAAAAAAAGGTTAAGATTTTACAGGGAGAAAATTCAAAATGAAACAGCCTCTCAAGGAAGCAGTGAAGCTCTAGAACTCCTGCAATCAGTCATACAAACGAAAAACTGAAGCATATCAGACCTTTAATAATGCAGGAAACTAACAATAAGTCCTCAGTATACTCGTTTCATTTTTTGGATTTTTTGGATAAACCCACAAATAGCACAACAAAGATTTATAAATGTGTAGAAAAACCCAATTTGCATTCCAATGTCCAAGTCCACGGATCATAGTATATGATTACCTTTGAGGTAAAACATGCAGTCAAATAAAAAAAAGGAGGTAAAACATGCAGTCTACCGTATCCTCATGGCCTCACTATAGCACGCTCATTTTGTCAACCGGATGTTCCTTCTATACATGAAGGAATTTTATTTTAGCAAAACCAAGGTTGTAGTAACCCATCAACATAAGTACTTAACCTCGATCCTCTGATTCATATTCTAGGTGTGGAAGTTTGATTCATAGGTTCTTCCTTATGATACAAATGTCTTATTGGATTAAAGTGCTGCTTTGTTTATCTTTGGTTTATGTCTTAAACTCATCACCTAATTGTTCTCAATATGCTAGGTTAATGCCAATTAGGTTTCCTGATCTCTCTCTTTCATCCTAGCTTTGAAATCCAACACCCTGCACTTGCTGCAATTAATTAAAAAGGGCCACAACCCTTGAAGCCCAGATCACGATGCAACAACCTTACCCCTGCGCCAATGCCCATCTCACTTAACTACAATTAATTTCAATCAATGACACTGAACTTCTGATTTTTCCATAAGCTTTGTGTATAAAAGTTCAATCTTTCTGGTAGAAACTATACAGAGAAAAACATCAGCGCTGACCCAAGAGACAATAAAGCAAAATTTTCTTCCTTCACCCGTTTACTGCCAGAAGATTCGCTAAATACAAGCATAAAAATTCTTAGAAGATCGTGAAACCGATTTGAAGCTACTAACTACTAAGACAGTAGAGAAAGTGAACTAAAACAAACGAAACATTCATCAAAACATCAACTACTTGATTCGAAGACTCTGATTCGAACTTAGAGATGACAGAAATAGAGCACTTACAGAGTTCTTTAGCTCGGATTGATCGATGCAGTGGCTTCAGAGAGTGTCTGCAATCATAAATCAACTTCTTTTGCCTACCAAACATTCAACGAAGCTATTTTCTTGGGGTTGACTATAATTTTTATGGACTTAAATACAATTTTTTAAAATATAGTGACAAGTGAAAAAAAAGAAGAAGATTTATGTCAAAATATTCAGATTAATTTTAAAATAAAAAAAAAATAGGATAGTAGTATAGTTTTTAGAATTTAAGTTATAATTTTGGGATTTATGATTATTATTAATAATTTTATAATAATATTATTTAATTTTAATTTATTAACATAATTTATTGTCATCATAACCATGAGATTGGCCGTAAATCTAACAAGTAGTGAGCTTGATTGTCCATCTAATAGTTACAAATGATTTGATTAGTAAATTAGATCCAATTAACAATTACTCATAATTTTAATATAAATCTTAATGCCGAGATACTTTGTACTCTAAAAAATTTTAAAAAAAATTTCTTTGTATTCTTAAATTAGGTTTTTTCACATTGTAGGTGTAAAATATAATAAGTGTTGCAATCTAATTCTACTGTTAGCTACCATTGCTCATTAATGTCAAAAATTATTAAATTATCGTTGACGAAATGAGTAAAAAAAGTTAATAGGAAGGTCACATTACACTATTGTAGCACTTTTAATACATTAAGAAAGCAATATAAAAAAATTCATCGAAAGATACAAGCGCAAAAATAAGGTTTATCGATCGTGTTGAGTGAGGTTGGTTCATATCAACAAATATTCTATTTATACCTGATTTATTTATTAATTTATGTATAATAAATTGTATCATATCGAGTCCCTATCGTGTATAAATTAATCGAATCATGTATTTTTTTATTAATTTCAATCATATATTAATCTATTTATGAATTATATTAGGTCGAGTTCATTTATTTATAAATAATTTAATTTTATATCATGCTTGTATTAAATTACCATTAAATACTGAATCAAAGACTTGACAGCACACACGCACAAATTGAGCGCCAATCTGGAGGAATTTACGACCTAACGTCAAAAGAGGTAGGGCCGTCACCCTAATTTCAAAGATTTGATTGTCTAGACTTGAAAAACTAATAACTTATTCCTGTTAAAAGCTTCTGCTAATTTCGAGGAGGGGCATATCTTTCACCTGGATCAATAAAGAACAATGATTTGAATATGTTCTCGAAAGATTTTTCACACTAACTTTAGAAAACTACATCGTCCAATCCAAATAAAGCCTTGGCGAACTCGATTTGGACGATACAGTTTCCTGAGGCTAACGTGAGGAATCTTTCGAGAACATATTCAAATTATTGTCCTCTACTGATCCAAGTGAAAGACATGCCTCTCCCTCTCCCCCCACCCCCCAATTCTTTTAAACCGTTTAGATTAGAAGTCATATGGATGTCTCACCCTGATTTTAAAGACTTGGTTGCTTGGACTTGGAAAACTAATAACTTTTCCCTGTTAAAAGCTTTTGCTAATTTCAAGATTATTGCTAATGAATGGAATAGAAATTCCTTTGGAAACCTATTCAGAAGAAAAAATAAGAATTCTAGCTAGGTTAGAAGGAATTTAGAAAACTCAGGACACACATTATTCCCATAATTTGACAAGACTTGAAGAAAAACTCCAACAAGACTATAACCAAATCCTAGAACAAGAAGAGGTCTTATGGTATCAAAAATCAAGGTCGAAATAGATTACGTGTGGGGATAGGAACACTGACTTCTTCCATGTTTCCACCATTACTAGAAGAAAAAAAAGTAGAATACAGACTATCAAAAACTCAGAAGGGAACTGGGTAACAAGTACGGAGGAGATAGCCAGAGCTGTCCAGGATTTTTTCATGAACCTGTTTGGGACTGTAAACACTGCTCCCTACCCACAAAGAGATTTCAAATTCCAAGAGAAACTGAGTAATGAAGTAAAAGGAGCCCCTGAAGCCCCTGTGTTGAATAATGAAATTAAAAATATTATTTTTAGTATGAAACCTATGAAAGCTCCTAGACCGGATGGACTCCAAGCCCTATTTTTTTAAAATTATTGGGACATTGTTGGCAATTCTATATGTAACCTTATTAAGGAGATGATTGTAAAAAGAGAATGTCCAAGAGACTTGAACAAGACCTGGGTGACCCTTATTCCTTAAATTGATAATCTCACACAAGTCACGCAATTCAGACTCATAAGTATGTGTAATGTCTGCTACAAGATTCTAACTAAACTGTTGGTGAGTAGAATTAGACCTTTTTTGGATAATTTAATCAGCCTGAACCAATGCAGTTTCATCCCAGGTAGGCAGACTGTTGATAATGTAATCATTACTCAAGAAATTATTCATTTTCTAAAGAGGAAAAAAAGGAAGTGTGGGGAAATGGTTATTAAAATTGACTTAGAAAAAGCTTATGACAGAGTCAACTGGCTCTTCTTTTATAATACTCTTCTTGATTTTAATTTTCCTAAATCTTGGGTTGATGTCATTATGAGTTGTGTTACAGGATCCTCTCTTTCCATTCTATGGAATGGCTCCACATTGGACCCAATTAAAGCTAAGAGAGGCTTGAGACAAGGGGACTCTCTATCCCCCCCTATCTTTTTGTGTTGTGCATGGAACGACTGGGTCAACTTATTCTTGAAAAAGTTCATGATGAAAAATGGTGTGGAGTGAAAGCCTCTAGAAAGGGACCCCATATTATACACTTATTTTTTGCTGATGATATCATCTTGTTTTCAAGAGCCACTGAAAGAGACTGTCTTATGATTAAAGATGTGGTTGAAGAATTCTGCTTGTTGTCAGATCTAAAAGTTAGTTTGAATAAATCTAAAGTTTTCTTCTCTCCCAATA
>CM042197.1:3549460-3559460 GCA_023539305.1 Ilex asprella
GACGTTCTCGACACAGAAGAATATATATATATATATATATATATATATAATCCAAGAAATCCACAAAACTCACACAAGTTGGTTAAAAAATGGATGATACGTTTCCAAACGTATTAAGTCGGGGTTTCATTGGCGACATAAAACGATCTTTAACTGATACATTTGTTTGAGTGATTAAGTTTAATCCAAAGGTTATACCATGAGTCCAACAAACTTGTAGTCCGAATGACCAAGAAAAAAAAAGAATCTATAGATCAAAAAAAAAATCATATAAAACCAAGGTATACCCTAAGGAAATGTGTTGTTACACGTTACCCTCACATGTAAAACTTTATTTGATCAAAAAAACTAATTAAACCCTAATTCTAATATTTAAAACAATCATGATTTTCACATTTCAATTATGCGAAATTAAAAACATCATAATCAACATATCTAGAACCATAATCGCAAACTTTGAATTACTTAAACAAGAATTGAACCATCCTTTGGTATAACCTAGAAATCGGTTTCTCTCTCCTAATATTTATTCTTAAGATACACAACTCGATGAGACATGTGTATCTTTATAAGTAGAGAGAGGACCAGTTTTCCACTTCAACATAAACTCCACTTCTCATCAAATAAGAACGTCAAGAAACCACTTTTCTCATTGACCAATAAAAAATTATTAGTTATACCGATTAGATTAGGATTGATAATTTTATCATCATTTAGCCCAAATTAATTATCTAATAATAATCAATAAAATCATATGTGCCAAATCATGTGGGCCACATTAATTCTTACATCACCTGCCGTTAGGTTTTGAGCAATGACAGTAACAGTAACCTCCTCTTAAGTTTTGAAGCAAAAAAGAATCTTTCACACCCTTTTGCTTTCTCATGTGATGGAAACTGCTTTAACTTTTATCTCTTTTTGTTGATTCTATAGTGACTGTTCCATGTTTGAATGTGCTAAAGCCTAATAGGAACACATTATCAACTATGGGCCCCCTACCCAATATGTTATCCTAAAAGGAGTTTTGACAGAAATGATTCTGCAGGAATAAAGGAAGTAAAAAGAAGAGTAAAGTTCTAAAATCATTTCTAACGGTAAAATGTGGCGTGGATCAAGAAAAGGAAGAAATTAGCAAGGGGAGAGCCTTCCATCCTTGACAGATTGCTCACTATCCTTCCATGGCAGCCTTTTTTTAATGACATTAAGGGTATAATTTAAGAATTGAGCTTGCTGCTAAAAAATTGCATCAGCCAAGTATCGGTAAGCTGCTAGGCAAGTTGCAAATGTGCTCTATGGGGGAGTCCTATCAAGTATGCGCAAACTAGCTAGCCTACTTGTAAATTCTAATCGTATCAATATTTTAATAATGGTTATTGTCACACAACATATACATTCGACAGCCCTTTTGAATCTCTCTTATAAATTGTGACTGACATGGGGAATTTCTGATTGTTTCCCTTCATCATCCTAACAGCCCACTAATAGTGTCTGCCAAGTTCCCTTAATCTAAGCCATAAGCCAGGCCTGGAATCAGAATAGTGAAACTGGAAACATTTTTTTCCTGGTAAGTAAAACGGACACATTAACCAGTTGGTATAGAAATACTTCTTCACTGTGTTTATATATCCAAAACTTGTTCATTCCCTGTTAGAGTGGCAGTGGGAAATGACCTTTTTTTTCCCAAATAATTCTAAAGATTAGGTTTGTAACTAAAATAGACTCTCCCAGCATTCTCGATCAATGGGGATCAAACCAAGTGGTGACCATCCATTTCAATTATGTTTAAAAAACTTTCGGAGAACATTGTAGGGGGCCTCACTTAACTTTTCCTGGACCCTCTGTCAAACATAAATCAATATAATTCAGAGGGTAGCATTAGGTATATTCTCACTTTTCTTGTTCCCACGGTGTGAAATAAGCAGAAAAGTTGGGTATTAAAAGGGAGTGCCTAACTGAGCTTCTGATGAAATTTTCTTTTGTACTAAAGGTAGAGAGGAGGTATTCGATGGGGGCCAATAATGGTTCACCATCTAACAATGACTACACCAGCAGAATGCGTGGTTGCAAGGTCCCACTTTACCTACTAAATATTTGTTGTAACGATAATAATACCACATTATTGACATGTGATATCACCTTCTAATATAAACAACCACAATGGCTAAAGTGACAAAAGGGACACTTACCATATTTGTTGAGAAGAATCACGTAAGCTCCCTCCATATCCTCGCATTTTATTCTCTTTACGACATTTAACTGGTATTGATGCAAGATCATCTATGCATGCCATTTTTTCCCAGAAGGAAACCAACAATTTGAGAAGAATCAAGCCTCTTTGATAACAGAGTAACAATAGGAGGCAAAAACCAAGTAAAAAAAACATTAGGAAATGAACCTTTTGGATACCTCTATTGTTCTACTGCCTACTCCTCCCTATGGAATTGACTAGCAGCCAAAGTTCATTCTTGTGCAACAATAAAATTCATCACTCTTGCTTCCTTATCAACTTCTTTGATGGACCCTGCACCAATAAGGACTATCATAAATGATCGTATGTCCGTTTTCAAAGTCAGATTATAGCAAAACAAAGTATAGACATATTACTGTATACTCCTTTGTTATCATGATTATGTGTCTCCCTCTATATACAACTGATGAACATGGAAAATAATTGGATCTTCAGGGATTATTTAACTGAGTTCACCACGGAGATTTGAAATAATAAAATTCAGATATCGCTATGACCAAGGTACAATTTGGTAATGTTTTTTTTTTTTTTTGAAGCTACTTTTTTCAAGCAAAAAACAATTTCATCAAAAAATAGAAGTACGTTAAACTAATATTTTGCAACAGTGATTTACATGCATTTTAGTACATAAACAATACGTTTAACATACATATATTACATATTACTATCATGTGATGAAGTTTACAAGAAGGAAATAAGCCTCGACAATGATAAAACGAAAACAAATGTAAAAACATTCACAATTTTAACAACAAATACTTCAAAAAGCAAAGAAACATACGTACTTTCAAACAATATTACCAAATGGTTCCTCAATTTTCTCTTTCTGATTCTGAAAAATTTGCAACATAATATCACCGAAAATCCTATATGAAGATCAAAATAGCAACCGAAAACACTCCGTTACTTCGAATTGAACTTCATAGGAAAATGAAAATTAAGAAAGAATCATGCGCACCAACTATATAATCATAGGAAAATGCAATCTGTTGTAAGGATTATCAAGAACTATTTTCCAATAGACTCTCGTCGCAATGATTCAAAGAACCTGTTAAGTTTTCGTGATTTTTTAATACCGTCTTGAATAAATTGGTACCTAAACGTACGATACGAAGCAGAACGAAGTTGAAAACTAGCAATAAAGAAGAACAAATCACCACGTCAAAAAATTTCCTGAGGAGTGAAATGAAGAACAAGAACATAGACATTATATTACAAGACAGTGAAATATATATATATACACTTGAACATATATACATAAACAATCAAATATGGAAAGAGAAAGAAAGAAGGAGCAATGGAGAGAGAGAGAGAGAGAGGATTTTGAACATCAGCAATGGAGGTTTTCAGGTAAAATTCCGGCGGTACGCACCATGGAGTTCTCGATTTCCCGGCGAATCTTGAACGGAGGTTTGGTTCTCTGGTTTTGGCGCGATCTGGCCTGCGTTTATTTTAATTTTGAAGACTGTGTTCCACTTGGCGGTTTAAATTTAATTAGAAACGAAAGGTATCTACAATTTATTTAATATAAAATAGAGAAATGAGTATAGCAACAAGGGTCCCATGGTCTAGTGGTCAGGACATTGGACTCTGAATCCAGTAACCCGAGTTCAAATCTCGGTGGGACCTTTTTTTTTCCTTTTCATTACAAACAGGGTTCTTGTTTAATGCAATATATTTTTATGACACATTACCCATCCAATAGTTCTAATAAATTATAGGGTAATTTTATTCTTCACCCCTAACATTTAGTTTTATTACACGGATATCCGCTCATATTTTAAATATTACATTTAAATCTTTTGACATTTACAATTTAAAACAACAATATCACCTCTAAGAACATCTCCAACAGATGTTGTAAGAGCATCTCCAACAGATGCTGTAAATGAGGAAAATAGTTAAAATTTGGCTACCCAAAGCATAAAATTCAACTTCAACAAATTAGGTTGAGATGCTTTAAAATGCATTTTTGCTACAGTGATTCTCTAAATATAGAAAATCACTGTAGCAATAGATAAAATTTGTTTATTAATATTTTCTCTCACTTCCTCTCATTTTTTCCATTCTCTCTCTTTCTCCCTTTCACTATTTCAAAAAAATATAATACAAAAGGGATAATAAATAATATTTAAAATGAGTAGTTAAAAATATAGAAAATCTGTTGGAGTGTGTATTGAAAAAGTAAGTAGCTAAAATAAAAAAAGTTATTTTTTGGGTAGCTAAAATAGTTACTATTGTTGGAGATACTCTAATTTCCAACGTATGTTAACCTCGATCAAAATAGTTATAGTTTAGTTAATCAAAGTCATTTTTCATGCTCCAACACATGTTATTCATAATAGCTATAATATATTTTTGCTACAGTGAATCCTCTAAATATAGAGAATCACTGTAGCAATATGTAAACATAAATATTTATTATTTTCTCTCTCTTCCTCTCATTTCTTTCATTCTCTCTTTTTCTCACTTTTATTATTCCAAAAAAATATATATACAAAGAATGAGAAATAATATTTAAAAGGAGTAATTAAAAATATAGAGAATCTGCTGGAATGTGTATTGAAAAAATGAGTAGTTAAAATAAAAAAACTTATTTTTTGGATTGCTAAAATACAATTTGTTGTTAGAGATGCTCTAACTAATAGACATTAAAATCACTCAGAGCATTTCCAAGAGAATGACAAACTCTAAATTTGCTAAAATTTAGTTATGTAAAGATAAAAAACATGTTCTAACAAAAGATATCAAGGATATGTAAAATATATATTTTGCTATAGTGATGCTCTAAATATAGAGCATCACTATAACTTATGTATAAATAATTTATAATATATTATTTTTTCTCTTTTCTTTTCTTACATCTCTTGTTCCCTCATTATCTTTCCCTCCATTCTTTCTTTCATTCTCTCTCTCTCTCTCTTTCTCTCTCTCCAATAGTTCCAACAAGAGTATAACATATAAAAAATAATATTTAAAAGAAATAGTTAAAATATAAAAAATTTGTGTAAGTGTGTATTGAAAAAATGGGTAGTTAAAATAGAAAAAATGTATTTTTGAATAGCTAAAATACAAAATTTTAGGGTTCGTTTGGTTAAAAAAAATGATTAAAAGTAAAAATGATAGAAAGTGAATTGAAAAAAAAAAGAAAATGATAGAAAATATATTTTCATACATGTATTTGGTTAGAATAAAAAATTTACCGAAAAATTTTAAAAAAATCTATAATAATAAGATAGGACCAATTTTGAATCTTTTTCCACTTTAAAAATTAATTTATTTTAAATTTATTTGGGAAAGCACAAGAACGGCTCAAATTCATTCTAATTTTAATTCAATGACCTATATTTCATCTCAATTCTTCCGACTTAATCTCTCATATCACATAAACAAAAAATCCCGCCCAAATCAAACTCATCTCTTACATGCTACCCTCCTACAGCTACTCTCTCATGTTCACTAGTCACTTCGTCTGCCATGGCTCATGGCTCAATACAGCGGCATCGGCGGCAACACAGTCACTTTGGCTACTTTACAATGTCTTTAGTTACAAGTTTTGTCTACTTTTTTAAAAAAAAAAAAAAAAAAAGTGGTGGTTGTGATTTGATACAGTGAGTTTGATTCTTTGAAGAGCTCAATATAAAGTAACTAAAGACATTGTATAACACAAAATCGAGTACTAATCATGTAATACAAAAATTTTCAACAGCATACAAATATTTTGAATAATTTTTTTTAATTACGTCATTTTAAATCAATATAGACCCACAATCAATATAAAGAAAATTGACAAAATTTACTTTAAAAAGATAACCCAATATATATACACATCAACATGTGTACATAATTTATCAAATATGCTTATTAGTGAGAAACATATGAATTTAAAGAAAATATGACCCAATTCATTTATCAGATTCAATATCACTCCCTAATTCTATTTTAACAAAACAATTCATCAACTACTGCAACATAGTAATATCAACAGTAAAAATAGAGCTCAACTGTATCAATATTGATTTGCATATATCAAATCCAACCCGAAATTTCAAATGCATTAATTTAATTAACCTCCAAAAATATAATTACAACAAAAGTAAAAAATCCAAGTAAATCAAGATAATTGGTTCAATTAATCTTATATATGTGTCTAAGAATACTGTGTAACCATACATAACAATTGGCAAAAGTTAGAAATTCATTGGACAAAAAGTTAAAAGTTTAATATATTTTAAAAAAAAATTGGCTAGAGTTTCTCCTAAAAATGGGACCCCAAAAAATTTTCAACCTGTATTCAATTTATTTTCATACCCAAAACGGCTACCAAATGTCTCACTATCACACCAGAATTTTGCATAACACAACTATTTACCAACAAATGCAATCACGTATCCATCATAACGATATGTAGCTAACTTCATCACCATGTTTTTTTCAAAAACAATTGCATCTTTACACACGTGCACAATAAATAATAAATCCCAAGATTTTAATCTAAAGTGAGCATAACAACTCCCACCATATAATTAAAGGTTTACAACATTTATCCAATACTTTATGCAACAATCTGTTGAAAAAAAAATAGAAAACTAATCCATGATCCCCCCAAAAAAGAAAGAAATAGATAAAAAAAAACAATTCATAATTTCAAAAGGAAAGAAATGGATGAAAATGGGCTATTGTAAGCCTAACGGAAATTTAAAGGCATGAATGTTATCTACATATAACTTCACTGGAAAATAACCCCAAGCATGCCTCCATACATACCTAGAAAAAAAAATCAATTTTATTTTCTCAAACAAAAATCAACTACATACAACCCCAAGCCTGCTTCCACATACACGTGACTATGTGAGTGTTGCGTGGTCTGTGTGTGAGTGCAAGTATGCATAAGTGTTGTTATTCAGTGAGTTGTAGAGTCAATGTGTGTGAGTGTTGTACTTGTGGATGTTTGTGTGAATGGTAATTAAAAAAAATAGGAATCAATTAGAAAATAAAAAATGTAATAATTTGAAATGCAAAATGCAACTTCCATACCATATGTAAAAATTAATTTTGCTGTCATTATACCAAAGAAACTTAATATAAATATTTAAAGATAAAAGCCTAAAATTCCATTAAATCAACGTAGTATCAAATGTAATCACTAATCAAGCACCAAAGAAACTTATCTGATCATGGATCAAAGAAACTCATTCAACTAATTATATCAATTTAATATCAAAGTTAACTAAATATATCAAATTTAACACCAAAAGTTTAGCAAAGTATCAATTCCCCCCCCCCCCAAGTTAGTAAAATTTAATTTCAAATATATTCAAAATCAATTTCAATTATCAAAATTTTTGTGTCTTTTAGCGTATATTGTGTGTGCGCACTGTGTGTATTGTAAATGTGTGTTGTGCATGTGTACATGTACTGTGTTATGTGCGTGTGTATTTATGTGAATGTGTGTGTGTGTTGGAGATGAAAAAAAGTGACGGAGAGACATAAATGAACATAGAGAAAGGAAGAACGGGAGAAGGAGAGCAGGATACCTAAATTTGGGCATGCGAGTCAGGGGTTACTCGATGGTGGGTCGCTATTTCATTGATTGTGGCTCCATCACGATCAAGGTTGGGTGAAAAGAGAGACAAAGACATGGAGAAAAGAAATTAGACTCATGCATGCTAATTTTTGAAACAACTTGAACTAATAGCCGGATAGCCCTGATTGCGATCTAGAACAAAAAACATGTAAACCACTTTTCTTTTCTATAACCTCAAGTAGAAAACTCAAAACACTTTCATGCACAGTAATATACATTGAAACACTTTCGTTGTTTTCTAATACCAAAAAATAACTTTTCAAAACTTTACCCAGAATATAACCAAAAAATCCATAAGCTCCAGAATATTGGCCAATGATGTTAATTAGTTGTCAATTACTCCAATTTCAATTTCAATACCAAAAAAAATCACAAACTTGCTGGTGTGTGTACCCGAAAAAAGAATCAAAACACCCAAATTGACAAATCACTCTAATTATGAAATTACCTAAATGAATCACTCTAATCATTCAAAACACTCAAAGTTATGAAAAAAAACCCAAATTACGAAATTACCCCAAAATGCTTGATATGCTTGCTGGTGGGTGTATGTGTTGTGATTGTGATGGGTATGTTTGAATGTGTGTGCGTGTGTAAGTGTTGGGTGTGTTTGAATGTGTGTGTGTGTGTGCGTGTTATGTATGATTTTGTGTGTGTGTATGATTGTGCGTGTGTGTGTGAAGAGAGAGAGATGAGGGATACTTGGGATCGTTCCTAGCAGAGGGAGGGTGGGAGGGAGAGAGGGGTACTTGGGCGTCTTCCATGGTAGAGTAGTAAGCGAGCGAGCGAGCGCGAGAAAGAGAGGTGAAAGAGAAAGACTGGAGTGTGTGATTTTGAATTGGGTGGCGTGTGTACAGAGGTATAATGGGCGGGATTTTGATTTTAGGTGGCATGGATTATGAGCAATTAGATTTAATTAGTTGAGTATAGATGAGATCTGAACCGATGAGTTAAAATTAGAATGAATTTGAGCCGTCGTTGTGTTTTTCCAAATAAATTAAAATTAAATTAAATTTTAAAGTGAGAAAAGATTCAAATTTGGTTTTATCTTATTAGTATAGATGTGCTTCAACCATGAAATATCACATCATGGCAAAGTTCAACAAAATCTTGGTATATGCACGCATGTATGCTGGATATGCACGCATGTATGTACTATAAAAAAAAATCACTTAAGCCTAAGCACAAATTCGAACCTAGAAGACACATTGCATCTTAAAAAAAAAGAAAAAGAAAAAGAAAAAAAGGCATTGACTATGAACATATTAGACTCAACTTATATCTAGTAATAACCCGTAACTAAAGTCACTGTGTAACACTAAAGAAAAAAAGCATTGATCGTTGACAATTTAGGTTCAATTGAATCCCTAAATGTTTAAATTGCAACCTTAGCACATTTTAATTAACAATACGATGCATACCATTTTGAACTAAAACACTAATTTGGAAGGCATGTATGAACTAATTTTAATTAACTTTCTTTGGAATTCAACGGCAAAAAATCGACATGAGGCACTATTCCCATAGCAGTAGGTTGGATTCTCCAACTTTTGCAAATGAACCCTCAAACAAAAGTAATATAATAAAACTTAGAGAAAACACAACTTTAATAATCAAAGCCCCATAAGTTTGAACTAAAAACTTATAAATTCATATGCTTGAAACTATATAAACCTAGATTTCACTCACAGTTGTGTCAAAAAAATTAATGAAAAGTTAATTATCTGCAAATATACACCATTAAAAGAAATTAATTTTCATCGATCACCACCTACAGAAAGAAAAATAAAATACAGAAATCACCACTTTGTCAACGGAAATTTAGTACCTAAAAATCACAAACACATGAGTAATTCAACGTGTTTAGACAAATGCTAAGAACATACCTTTTTTTTAAACAAATGCTATGAACAAATGCCAAAGACTTTGCAACTTTAGAAGTATGATTTGGAATGCTTTAAGTGACTCTGCAACTTTACATGCTTAAGTTATCAACGTGTTTAAACAAATGCTATGAACATAGCTATGAACATGTTGCTATGAACACAACCCATGTACGCACAGTTTGAACATAGAGCAATTCAACAAATGCTATGAACACAGCCCAAGATGGAGACAAAATTGAAAATCAAGATGGAGACAAAATTGAAAATCAAACAAATTTT
>CM042197.1:3566960-3610785 GCA_023539305.1 Ilex asprella
ATCAATCAAGGTGAGACTTCTTTTTCATCAAACCACATCAAAGCGTTGTTTTATTCCCTAGACACAGTTCCTAGAACAAAAGAACTAGCTTTGAAAAGGGCTATCCCCTACAAATACAAATATGAAAGATGTACAGGTGAATAATTGTTTCTTTCTCCTATTGGAAAGTACTACAACCCAGCTGCCTCTGGATTTCCAGTAGTGAGATGATGAATTAGTTGCAGACTTTCTTGCTTCTCCTTGTAGGATTCTTTGGAACACATATCATATTTGCTGAGGATTCACAGTCACAGAGAAAGGCCTTTGGAACAATGGAGGGTAATATGAAAAAAACAAGCTGTAAAGATATTGCTAATTACCTGTCAGTGTATAATACATGAAAGGGAAATGACATAACAAGAGCCATAATCCAATTAAACAGGAATTTTCAGCATGTATGAAAATTTATATGAAGTTGTTTATTGACTGGTTTCATTTTCAAGCATATCTTTGAACTTTGAAAAATAGCAATTTCATTTTTGCCACCAGTCTACTTTTAGAGTTTACTCATATTCTCATACTTTCCAGTTATTTTGTTGAGTGATTCTGTTACTTTGGTGCACCATGACATGATAGAGTAGCATTGCACGACCTAATTTGTTTATGGTGACCGACAATGTACTTTTCTCCCCTTTTTGTATATGTTTTCTAAGCAAACAATTACTACAACAATGAGGCTGCGAGGTCTGTCTCTAACTTACCTTTCACAAAGGTATTGCATTGTGCAAAGTTTATGGACCAGATTTCTTCACCATGTTTAAGAGTAAGACTGCGCTAATTGAACATATCAGGTTTTGGGTTTGCTATATTTCAAAAGGTGAGTTTATAGATTATATAGCTAGGATTCACATGCTCTATTGTTTTTGACATATAGTACAGCAAGGCAGCATGAATTTTTTCATTCCTTTGTTTATCCTTTACCTTTGAATGCCACAATTCTTACATTACCTAGTTGTTTTGTTTTCATCTTTTGTCCTCGCTCATCTATGTTTTATGGTTTTCTTGTTTATTTCTCAATTCCAGAGTGCAATTGATTACAAGTCTGGCACATCACATTGGTTTTGAGGGACAGCGGATTGGTTTTGAATCTCTCTCTATGGATGGATAGATAGATGGGAAGGTAATTTGAAAATAAACTCAGATACTTTGAGGAAAGGGCTAGGGCCTTCAATAGTTTGTCCATTTTAATTTCGTGCAGAGTATGACGCATGAAACTCTGTTCTACTCAGTTTTGTCCTGATCAATAAGATGCTTTTGACATTTTTCGTTCAGAATGTAAAACCTTTATGTTGGTCACATGATATACACAGGACAACTCAATTCCACAATTTTCTAAGTTACTATGCATGAATTCAAGAAATAATGTATAGAGATAAGTATTTTGATCATTATAGTACCATTAAGATGCTAAATTTCTTTTCTTAACCAGGGTGGATTGCAATCCCTTCTGGAATTCATAAAGGACTAGGACCAGGACAAAGAATTTGTAGATCTTGCATCTTCACTGGATACTGTTGCAAAATTGGAGTTGTTACAGGTAATAGTAATAGATCATAACTCACAGTTATTACTTGATTGAAAAGTAAAATTGTGTATGATCTTTTGGGAAAGACGTGGAAATGAAACTCGAATTAAACACAAGATCGAATGTGCAAATGTGAGCAGCACATATACTTAATGCACTATTTCACTCCAAAAATTTATTGTAAACAAAATGCAGATTTTCAACTAAGCCATGGACATGTTAGAGAGACGGCTAGGCAGTGGCCGGAAATTCCACCACCGCCAGCTCGGTGTACGAACTGGCGGTGTCAAAGCTCTCCTCAGTATCTCTTTCTTTACTTGATGTCTTCTTAACTTAAAGCTAGGTGTGGCCAACCCATTACTGGTGATACCTTGAACTGACATTGACCGGTATGATGATGAATGTGTGTATGTATGATTGGGCCTCGGAGACGCCACATAACTATTCCGGCAATCACGATTCCTCTGAGAAGCCGATGGTGCCTTCGGAATTTGGAGTCTTTTCATGGTCTCCTGCTGATAGCTTCTTTGCATCTTGTGAAGGCTATAACTAACAATGAATGGTATGTCTCCACCACCCTTGAGCTTGTAGTTGTATGTTTGAGAAGTCAGGCTGAGTCCGCTTTAGTATTGCTGTATTTATATGGTAAGTATCTAGTGTTGACTTTTTCTTGGGAAGACTCTCTTAATTCAGAAACGTAGGGCTTGACATAGTACCGCAGAGATGGTGATTTGTCGGTCAAAGTCAAAGACGCCATCAATTTGACTTGGTCAATTACGTGTAGTCAAGCTTAAACAAACCCACTCATCAATTTGACTTGGTCAATAACAGTGAATTTTTTTTTTTGATCAACAATAACAGTGAATTGAGTTAACAACTTCTGTGAGTAAATAGGTCCAAGTT
The DNA here is from genome assembly GCA_023539305.1 of Ilex asprella. Lineage (NCBI taxonomy): Eukaryota > Viridiplantae > Streptophyta > Magnoliopsida > Aquifoliales > Aquifoliaceae > Ilex > Ilex asprella. The sequence goes on from CM042197.1 coordinate 3,569,428, forward strand.
GTATTATTGAATCCTCGTAGTCCAATCAACAATTTTGTAGGGGGGCGGCTCAAGACCAAGGGCGGAGCTAAAAAAAATCGTGTCAAGGTGAGCACAGATATTTTAATAAATTTTTTTTTTACAATTGATAGAAATAAGATAATAATTTAAATTTAATTACATAATATTTAATACTTAAAAGTTTATTATACCCAATAGACAAAAAATTAGGAAGCTTAGTATATATAAACGATAACAATAAAAAAAAAGACTAATTATATCTTTTTACAAAATATAGACTAATTAAAATCATTTAGAATTGACTTCGGTTAATTTTCATCATTGAAAGCCACTGTATAACAACTTTATTAATCTTTATATACACAATCATGTTATCACTTCGGCATTATCACTCATTTGATTATGCAGTTTAATGTGCAATCTATAATGTCTACCGAAATTAGTAAAATAAATGTCAAAATCACAAATAAACTAGCTAATATCTATATCATGTCTTTTGTAGTCTTAGAAAGTATAAAATAATTCTAGTATATTCAAAATTTTTCTAAATAGGTACATAATATGTCCAAAATGTGTTAAAAAATTCCATTTGATAGTAGTGTACACTAATTGATGTGCCAAAAAAATAGATTGGGTATAATTAAAAATATTTAAAATACATATATGTAATATTAAGAAGAAAAAAAAATTTGAAGATGCATTCAACTAAGTTGTGTACTCAATTCGAGTTTTTGGTTTAAGTGGTGGTAGACACAGATTTTTTGTTTTGTTTTGTTTTAAGTGGGCTTAATTTTTCAATTTTTTTGGGTGAATAGTGGTAGTCCTAATATTTTTGGCTTTCGTTTTGGGTTGGCATAAGTGATATATTTTGCAAATATATAACATATATACATAAGTAATCTTTTTTTTTTTTTAGGGGTACCCACCTTGGACCAAGCTCATCTCTGCCGTTGCTCAAGACAATTTGAAACCTACAACGGTATTTCTAAATGAGGTGTTCTACATTTAATATTAACATTTTTTATTTAAAATTAATTTCTCTTTCTTTTGAGTTGTAAAATACTAATTAATTTTTGCTACCATATTTTTTTCAATTGATAGCATCAATAACCCAATTAATCTTTTTGTGACAGTAGATTTTAAGTAAGATATTATTAATTTTAAAAAACTTCTCTCCTCAGAAGTAACTGTTATAGGAATTGTTAATAATATTCTGTAAGCAATGCATATATATTTTTTTATATATAATTTAGTATCTTAATTAGAGTGTTTTCTTTTGTTTGTAAATTTTCTTTTAAAATATTTAGATCTACAAATAAATTTAAACCATTAATGTTAGAAAAGTTTTTGTATTTTAAAGAACATTCGAGATTCAGACAATATTGTTATAAATTATCATCGGTTAATGATTTTAATTTTTCTAAGTTAAATAAAAAAACCAAAAATATTTGCTTAATTATGACTTGCACCCAATTATGATTTGCTTAATCTTTCAAAGAGTTGTGTAGGCAGTGTAGCCATCAAAATGGGCCCTGACTAACTTGGTTTGAGTAACTGACAATCAAAATGGGCCGGAAATAGAGTGAGGGGCATCACCTACAGTTACTGGGCCAGCAGAAAATGATACATTTAATTAGCCTTCCATTCCATTCAATATTCCAATTATGTCACTATTTTTGGAAGGATTCCTTGGTTGGTTGGGTGCAGTCTCTCCAATTAAAACCTCATTCATTCCTCCTCTCCCATTCATTCCTCGTTAAAGTGAAGTTGGCCCTCTATCATCTTCTATTTGGTAGACTAGGTAAAATGGTCCCGACTTCTTATCAGAATTAGAATTCGACCGCAGTCGCCCTTGACTAATTTCACATCAAATAGAAGATTGGTCCTCCCCACTAGAAAGATGTCTTCCTTATTTCAATCTATCTATAGGGAGATTCCTCTCCAACCCGCCTAAATCAGTCTCCTAGGGTAGTTTTCAATCTATCAGATTGCTCATCATTTTATATTCATGTGTGAAAGTATAAGCATACATGTATGAGCTTTGCCCTCTTTCTATAGTGTATTTTTTACCTAAAAAGCCTAAAAATGGAGCTATGTGCACAATTGTCTGCTATTTATGTATTAGGTATATATTTGTATGTATGTATGTATGTCTATGAATTTATCATTTTCTGTGAGCAATGAGATTTTCTTATTATTTTGTATCTCGTGCATTGTTTTAGGGTATAATGTCTTGCTTATTCCTTCCTTTCTTTCTGATAAGAATTATGAGAGGCATGTTCATACATAAATTTGTTTATGTATACATACATATCCAATCGTTGGAAAGGATTTTATTGTATGTCAGATCTTCTCTATCGTGCATTTTAGAACAATTCTCGAATTAATCTCTAATTATTTCTATCATTTTAAAGTTCTTTGTACTCTTTCTTAGAAAGGAATGCATGTAAAAATATCCCATCATTCTAAGCATGTGTGTGGACGTATGGTTATCGGTTGCCATATTACATGTGAACACAAATATGCATCAATATGATGAAAAAGTATTCTAAACTTCTTCCACAAGAGAATAGAAATCCTAGTAGTGCATTTCATTATCTACTCCCAAAAAAAAAAAGGTAATGATTTTAGATATTTTTAAAGTTGTTTGTACTCTTTCCTTAGGAAGGAATGCAATTAACCAAATTTAATTATTGTGGTTTAATGTTTAAGATAATGATTCCATTTTATGACAGCAGGATGGTCCCCAACCTACCTCAGCTCTACAGAGAGAAATCAATTGGTGAAGGTAGCCTCTTGTTTTCAACAAGACAGTCACAGACCCCTATATTGTATACCTTGTTTTTCATGGGATTTACACTTAGCCATGTCTTATCATTTCACATTACAGAAAATGACATCCACACACACACCCACACACCCACATAGAGAGAGAGAGAGAGAGAGAGAGAGAGAGAGAGTCAAGAAATTTTGAAGATTAGATCAAAGGTGGCGTCATGAGAGAACACAAAGATAAGCAACTTTTACTTTCTAGAAAAATCAGTGCTTTTTCCAAGTACTAGTCAGTTCTTTTTCCATATCCAACGGACGAAATAAGGGCATTCACATGGGTATAATTTATATATATTTGGGTTTCTTTCCGGGCAGAGATGCAAAGCCAAAAAGTGAAAAAAAAAATCAAATGACTTTTTTACCCCCAAAAAATGCAAATGCCTTTTTGTTTTCTGGACTCAATGGGTGGCGTATGACTTTTTTGCATTTCATATTTAGCGTCGGAAAAGCATCGATTTGATTAAATTTCTTTTCTTCTTTTTTTTTGTTTTAAAGATTAGAGTTATTCAAATTAATTTATGTACACCTCGATTAATCTCATCTCTAATCCGGTCAACAATAATTCATACACGCCAAGATTAGAGTATTCATGAAGGATAAATTTCTTATGACCTAACCCCAAAGAATTGCTAAAATTTGAATTCAACACGTCTCAATTTACAACTCGTATCTATTACCACTTGAATTATCCTTAGAATTGATTTGATTAAATTTCATAACATTTAACATAGTCATGTATTTATTTTTGGGTTCAAACTATCATGACAAAAATCTTATTATAATTAAGTGTAACCCAGTACTTGGACTTCCACTATTGTGAATTTAGGGAGAGAATATTTGATGCATGCAATCTTATCCCATATACCAAGAGGTTGTTTTGAGAATTGACATGATTGATGTCAAGCCACAATGAAATAACATTACTGTTACACCTGCAAATCCTGTGTGATAAACTTTTTTTCCTCCAGTTTTTCTTTAGGGTTTTATGCATGTAATTTGGTGCTGAAAATTACAAGAAATTGTGAAAATGCAATTTATGTTGAAAAAAATTGGGGGGAAAAGCTCTTTTGAAGCCAGAAAGTAAGAAAAAAGCACAGCAAAAAAGGACATAATTAAGGACTAATTCTCTTCAAGGGTCAATAATATAACCATACAAAGCTTGAAATCAATATCAAAGACAAAATATGTAGGTCCAGTTTTTTGTTTTTTTTTTTCAGGGAAAAAGAAAATTTTTACTAAAATAATAAACAACAACAACAATAATGACTGCTAAGTAGTTGAAATATATGATCATACTCTTGACCAGTCCATTATTTATTGGTTGTTTAAACAATACCAATGATTCTTGTCTTTTTCATTAAAACCATGATTCACGTTTAGAAGTATGAGCACATGTCTATAGCTGATCATATTATTTCACAACGAAACAGAATAATGTAGGAAAGCTGGCAATCAACAGTGACACCATGTCACTCTCATTTGGTATCATTAGGGTTGATAATCGAACGAACCTGAACGAGTTCAAGTCGAGTTTGTAGAGTTTATTTTTTAAAAACAAACTTATAAAATTGTTCAGGTTCGATTTGTTAGCCTGAACATGCACAAAATGAGTCGAACTCAAGGTAAATTCGAATAGTTTAGTCCGATTATTAGCACTAGGTATTATCAACCAATAATAGTATACTATTTTAGTGACTTTCAATAATTACTATGCCGACTAACTAATATCTTGGAATGATGAGGCTCACTTATCCTAAATAATTTTTTTTATTAGTTGGTGATACATGTCATTAATGACCTGATATAATAATTGCAATGAAATATTTACCCAAAGATAGATGAATTACACAATCTATTTACCCAAAGATAGACGAATTACACAATCTATTTACCCAAAGATAGATGAATTACACAATCTTTGAAACTATGTAAAAGACAAAAATAATATAAGCTCGGAATCTAGTAATCACCTTTCACATTGCAAGTTGTGTATACAAAAGCAAGATCATCAAAAGAAGGATAAAGATAATTAAAACATGTTTAACTTTTTACCTTCTAGGGTTTCTGCAACGACTGCATGTCAATGCAAAGAGTCCAAAAACCAAACCTGTCTTCTCTATCTTCAAGTACTTAGACTGGCAATGTTTCTTATCGCTAATTTATTCGGCAACCAATCGCATAGTTGTGATAGATTATGTCAACAAATTATGTCAGCAAATAACATTATCGACTTGGGACTTAGGATTGGTGTTTGAAGGAAAAACATTGGAGTTTATGGCGTATATCTCGGCACAGTACCGTGTCAGTGTCGCAAAATAACAAAAAAAAAAAAAAGAAGAAAGAAACATAAATCATATTACTCTTTCTTCTTACAATCAGCAGCAATAAATTATATTACTACAATCTCTTCAAGTTTTTCAAATACAATTGAATTCTAGAACAAAACAGTACTGTAATTCTCTGTTCTAGTTTTCTATTTGATGAAGACTAAAATAGTTATTTGCATCTCTGCATTGAACAACCCAAGATGCATGTAATTTTTCTATATGACTGACTGTAAAATTATATACAGCTAGCTCACCTAAATATGGCCAGACAAGCCCAGACACTGTAGACCATCTAACAAATCTTCAATATACCTTTTCCCTATACCAGCAAAATCCATATATCCAACCCAGCAATCCACAACTTAGCAGCTGTCTATGAGCATATATAACATATACTTACAACAATATAATGAGAAGTCTCTGTTTGAATCTTGAGAGCTTTCAGTTAGGCATAAATAGAGTGTAGTAGTATCATACTTACCTCCTTTGACTTTGTAGTGATAGAAGCTCCGTGCACTGGACTATTCCGTATTTTTTATCGGATTTAGGAGTACCAATTCATGCTCGTAGGGAGTTGATAGGGTTGTCGAAATACCCCATCACCAAGAGAACCCAACATAGCTTGTTGGTGTAATGAAGGGGTTTGTGGAAGCTGGCTGAGGAAAGTGGCCATAGAACTGTTCTCATCTGTTCTAGCAACGCTTTCATCTCCATTATCATGAACAAATCTCTTGGTAGATGGAGAACCAGCCGAACCCTCATCGTTCCAGTACATATTTGGAAGTGTAGGCTTCACGGGGAGGGTGGTGGCGGATGCCACCGCCACCGCTGCTGCCGCAGTCATCATGGGAAGTTGTGGCTTTGAACTACATGAGGCCAACTGAGACATAGACCCACTGTGGATTCCATCACTGCTCATCATCCCTTCGAACAAGTTCTGTTCGTGTCCGAGCAATGCACTATAGTTTGACTTTATTGTCGACAGTTTTGGATTTTGCTGGCCAAGTGGTATCGATCCAAGCACGCCATTCATCGAGTCATCCCTCTCATTATCCATCGGTCTCTGTGTATTATTCTTCTTGTAGATTCGACACAACACCCAATCATCAAGCTAGAAAACCAATCAAACTCTCATTAGTTCTAATGAGGTGTAAAAGCTTCAAGAAAAATTCAGTGTCACACAAACATGATAAAAAATATTCAGCACCATGTGAAAATATTATGGTACTCAATAAAAATATAGTTTTTTTTTCAAAATAATTCAGTATAACTTTTCAAAAAACAATAATTGATTGAGAATGGACAATATTTTTAAGTGTCGTGTGATGTCACGAAAAAATTTCTCAACACACACACAAACCCTTTTGGAATAAAAGAGACCCTTTTGGAATAAAGGAGTAATTACCCTTAAGGAGCCTTTTCTGTTGCCCACATCGTAGCCAGGAGGCTTGGTATTGGATTTGTTGTCGGCAAGCCTATACTCATGCATGATCCAATTGGTTTTGATCCCTTTGGGTGGCTTACCTCCATAAAAGACTAGTGCCTTTTTAACACCAACCTTCTGAGTCCCACCAGAGGTCATTACAGGCTTATCAGTCCCCGTAGCTTTCCAATACCCAGAAGTCGCTGCCCTATTAGGCCTTGCCCCGTTTGGGTATTTCCGATCCCTTGGGCTAAAAAAGTACCATTCTTGTTCCCCAAACGTAGCCTTAGCTGAAACCCACATACACCCATATCAGTATACCCTATAAACTCAAAATGAACTCGCCTTTTTTTATAGTCCAAGCCATAAGATACACCTACACACGCACACGCACACGCACACGCACACGCACACGCACACGCACACGCACATATATGTATATCAGTATATATAATTCCGAGTTTGTTTGTAGGAGATTGGTTGTGCACAAACACACATGTAGCCTTCTGAAAGCCATACACGCCCATATCAGTATGGCTTCTACTTGAAGACAAAATCACACATAGTCTCTCTCTCTCTCACACACACACACATATCATTATATCACTATATTCAAAGTTTCACACACAAACACACAGGCATGATATTATATATACTACCTGGAAGTTCCCATGGATCAAACTTGTAAAGATCGATGTCAGCTATAATTGCAACAGGAAGAGGAGCAGAGGCGGCCTTTTTCTTGAGGTAGTGGACAACCAGTTCTTCATCTGTGGGGTGGAAGCGGAAGCCCGGAGGGAGGTGAGGCTGCGGTGGACTTGTCGATGAGTCAGTGCTTTCCATTGATTAATCTCTTATGCTTCTACGGGCTATGAAACTGTATATCACCTCTGGATTTTGGGGATTTATCAGCGAATAGCATGTTACAAGAGAGAGAGAGAGAGAGAGAGAGAGAGAAAAAGAGAGAAGTCGAATGTTGCTTAGAGTTGGCAACCGCATCTTTTATATGGCTATTAGGACCCTAGAATTAACATGGCAGCCCACAAAGGATTCGGTACATTGCATATGTATGATATGGCTCCTATGCCACCAATAGTGGCATGCCACGTAATGTTCCAAAAGAGCTAATCTGATTAGTGATGAAATATATTCGCATTCAATGGAACGATAATACCATATATCATCAAATTCAAAAACCAATGTACGTGGTATCTTATTTTTGAATCGCAATATTATATATCATTGGTCACTAGTTGTCACTCTTGCGTTGATTGTCTACTCCTAATTGTGATGTTGTTAGATCACGCTGACATGATTCGCTAAGTGAGTGAAAGAAGGGTAGTGTTTGTTGTACCAATTTTTTTGACAAATATTTGAAAGATTAGATTCATTCTGCCACTGGATTGGTTTAGTTTGACACATTTTCTCCAATTTCTTCCTTTTTTTTTTTCAATAATTATGGTGTATAGACCAATTTACATATATTTCGACTAATCCTCTCTCTAATCGATTAATCCATTTCTCAGTCCAGTCAAAGGTAAGTAATCTACGTCATAACTAAGGAATTCATGAAAATAAATAAATTAATCATTACCTAACTCTAAAAAATTATTAAAATTCAAACCCAACACATTATCTAATATATATTGACAATGACCTTAAGTTGGGCCTCACTTGAATTATAAAAACATGATCTTCCATTAAAAAAATGTAAAATATGTTATGCAAAAAATCTACAACCTAAGTTCTAATATAATATTTTTTTTCTTTTTTTTTTGGACAAACACACAAATAACACAAATACAGTCCACACATCAACAACACGAGCACAGTTGACAGAGAGGGACCCACAAACCCAACCCAATCAGGCAATTGTTGATTAGAGAGAGAGAGAGCAAACCACTTATATTCACGCCCTTGGCGCTGAGCTTCCGATGTGGGACAACACACGCATATTTTTTGTTTTTTTGGACAAACACACAAATAACACACATACAATCCACACATCAACATCACAAGAAAATGAATTTTAATACAACTAGAGTAATGCTATTAGAATTTGAAAAATTATCCTAGTTGTGACATTGTCTAATAAAATTATTGTGACTATTTTTGTTGACCTTTTATATCGGGATTCTATTACTTTTTTTTTTGAGAAATGACGGGAATACAGGAAAAGAGAGTGCAATAAAATTAAACATCTACATTATAATTTTTACTCTTATTTCTAGTCTTGTTTCTAAACCGTGGGTTTGAGACTCTATCACTTGATATATCATTAAATTAATTTTTAAATTCTAATAACATTTCACATACAATTATAATCTTGTATTTATTAAGAAATTTGTTGAACAACGTTGGATCCAAAAGATTAGGTTTCATGTAATGGCAAAGCATGTGATTAAATCTGTTGATGACGTGTTTAAAGGATTGAAACTGAAAATTAGGCCATTAATAAGCCGACACGCGTGATTCTTAAATGAGGCAAACTTCAACACGTGTGTGGGGACCACATCGCAACAACGCTAGGCAACAAGAAAGATAGATAGGGGGTGGAAGATATTAAAAGTCTTGGCTTGGGAACAAAGCTTTTTCTACGCTTTCATTTGTCACGCTTTCGTTAGGCAAATACCACCAAAACAAGGATAAAAATATTTATGGACCAGTCATATTACGTTATTATTATTACGTAATATTATTAAAAAATAATATTTAAATAAAAAAATATATTCACATGAGTTTTCTAAGTAGGGTCTATTTTATTCATTTACAATTTTATTATTGATTGATCATATCATGTCACTAATATTGATATATTATTAACGTTGCATTGGATATTTTCTCCAAAACTAGGGAAATAGTATCGTAGGAAAAATTATAATTTTTTTGTGGTAAAATTGTAAATATAAAAATTATGATTAATTTTAAAATGTTATAATCGATCATAAAAGTTATAAATTTATAAATCAAGTTATTACTTGTTAAAAAGAAATTACAATTCGCACATGATTTAAGTAATTCATGATTTATTATTAACTATTTTAATCAGTTGTAATTTTTTAAAGAAAATAATAATCTTATTTTTAAAAATAGTAATCTATGATAAGGTACCATTTTTTTCGGTAACGTAAAATTACGCCAAAAATTATATCGGGTGGGACCTCTAATTATTCTCTTGGACATATAGCCTAGTCACGGAGTGGGGTTCGCGTTGGTCACTGGCTTAGCTCATGGTAGGACTGTCAAAATCTGGCAAGATACGATTAATTGACATGAATTAAGCGGGTTTATGTGAGATCTTAACGGGTTTGAGTGATAAAAGGGTTGACACGCTAAACACGTTTAATAAATAGATCGTGTTCGAATAAGATCTGTAAAACCGTTTATCACATGTTTATCCGTTTAAATAAAATTAATATAATAATAAATTAATAATTATTTTAAAAAATTAAAAAGAAAAAAGAAGTAAAGAAATCAATACAAAAAAAAGTAAAGTGGTAATTCAAAGATAAAGGGGGAGATGAGGAACACTCCAAAGACAAAAACAAACAAACTAATGTCTTTTATTTTTGTCCCACATTGAAAAATGAGAAGAGATGGAAAGGGTTAAGCTGCTTATAAAAGGCAATGACCTCTTACTTTTTTTTTAAGCTTTCAAGTCTCATTTATATGAGATTTAACTAAAAATTTCTCATTTTTGAAGTAAGTACAGTTAGTAATAAAAAAAGTGGAGTATTAAAATTTGTTGATATAATTTTTTTAATATTAAACTGGTTAAACGAGTGGTATCGTGTTACCTATTTATTAAACGTGTTATGTTTGTGTTGAGATTTTTCACCAATTTATTAAAAGTGTCGGGTATGGGTTCACATATTCTTCACCCGTCACCCATTTAACTTGACATGCAACCGTTTAACTCGATACGTTTGACACTCCTAGCTCATGGTCCATGTTGAGCACCGAATTGGGGAAAGTAAGAAAACAATTTGGAGTAAATGCTAAAACATTTGCATTTTTTAATGAATAGTAAAGGTCCCATAAATTATTTTTTAGGAGTGGTTTAGTGATTGGGTTAGTTTTTTGGTAATTCAGATATTTCAGGTTCAATTAATTTTTATATTTCTTAAGGGCAAGACACTCGTGTTTATTTGGAGACATATTCTAGACCAAGTCAAGTCACATTAGCCAACCGCCGAGTTCTATGTAGTAATTGACACAAATCTGAACACCATGTAACAAAAAAAAAATGTTTGATGAATTCATGTCTCTGTGGCTATTTTCTCATATACTATTTAATAATGTTGTTTTCGTGCAATTAATGAAATTCATAATCTTATATTTTTTTATGAGTAATACTATTTAGACATAAAATACTGATTTAATTTGTTGATATAATGATGTGGCTGCAGTAGAACCATTGGATCAACACCAAGTTCCAATGCTTGATGGCCCCCACAGCCAATCCAAAAGTCATAGTGAATTAGGTCAACAAATTATGTCCCAATAGCATTGCTCTTTTTTTTTTTTTTATAGTAATGCTAGATTGACTAAAAAAAGAGACAAAATATAGATTAAATAATGTGACATTACCATAATAATATTATTGGTCCCACTTTTATAGATTTAAAATTTAAAATTTTTTCATTAATAATACTATATCATTTAGTCTATTATTTTGCTCTTTTTTTTTTGTTAGTCTAACATTTCCTTTTTTTTTCCTTCCTCACCCTATACTCCCACCATCATTAAATAATCAAGAAGTTAAAAAAAATATGTGAAGTTGTAAGGGATAAAATTTTTCTTGTAAAAAAAAATCAAATAAAAGGGGGTTAGTTGGTGAGAAAGTAGAAGAATGAAAAATATTATGTGAACCTAATTTAATGTAACTATTGGATGGTTGTGAGTTCTAGTTAACATTAGAATTTACAACTAATCCAATAATTACATTGAAACCATATCATTAAGTTCTCAAATTAAATTTTTGTAATATTGCTCGTAGAAGAATAATGCGTTTAATGGTGAATAGAATAAACATTAAATATTAGTAATAACAAAATTTAAAAAGGTAAAGAATTCTCAAGTCCTCTCTTCCTTAAAATGAATCTCAAAAAAATTTAGAGATCATAACAAAGATGTGTCGCTTAAATAGACCGGAACATTTTTGAAATTATATTTAATATTTAAGAATCCTTAAAACTTGTAAATATCACATGTCACAATATAAAGAGAAACACATGGATTATCTAGGAGCAATGCTACATGGACTTAAAAAGTAGATTTAAAAAATTGACTTGATAATCTTAAACATTGATTTCACTGTAGATCTCAGTATTTATTGGGACCTACTACCTATTCAATGGTTGAGATTATCAAGTCAATTTTTTAAGTCTATTTTTTAAGTTCATCTAGCATTACTCCGAGTGAAAATAGAAAAGGTCTAGATAATGAGTAATGCTAGATGGACTTAAAAAATAGACTTAAAAAATTGACTTGATAATCTCAACTATTGAATAGGTAGTAGGTCCCAATAAATACTGGGATCTACAGTGAAATCAATGTTTGAGATTATCAAGTTAATTTTTTAACCACTACGCCTTCATGAAGAACGCTTTGAATCTTTACCCAAGGAAAGGACATTTGAAAAAAGATTCTCAATTAATAAGGGGAATGCAAGTCCGTAGGGTGTTAGTTGAGACAAGTAATTTGAGTTTGAGCTCTGTTCAGATAGAACTCGACTCTAGTTCAACTCATATTCTAAATGAATTGAGCTTGAATAATAAGTTCGTTCAGAAAAACAAGTCTAAAAATCCGACTCGTTTATATGTAATATTATTGAACTACTTAAGTTTGGCTCGGATTCGGATTCGACTTATTTTTTAAACAAGTCAAATTTTAAAAATTTTAAAAAAATAAACCCGATAAAATCAAACTCAAATTTACAAAATTTGATTCGGTTAACGCCCTACTACTCCGAGTCATTGACTAATCAAGGTTTCAAAAGGAGACGCCAATGTCAAATTTGGGAGAATACGGAGAAACACTCATGGAGTCACAACTATGGCGGCAGTGAGTGGCCCATAGGACTATTGGTGGCGGCCAAAATCTTCTTGGGGGACTGTGCTTTTGGGGAGAGTGTGGGGTCCCTTGCTGGTTTCATGATGGACCAGGGACCCCATTGTTGTCAATTCTTGTAGTCTATTTCTTATCATCACAAGCACAAACCCTAAACATGAACTCTATCAAGTCTGAACCCCTAGAACCCCACCTTCTCTTTGGTGTTAGAGATTAACTTCCCTAATCTGGGTATAGATATCCAGCAACAGTACACAAAATAAGTACGCAAAAATGTTAAATAAGAACATCACAAACAAGTGACATTACAGAAGAGATACCAGAAGACCGATAATAGGGAGGTTCGAAATGTCATTAACTCTAAATGTCGATGACTGAACTCTCAGGTGTGAACAGATCAAAGAAGAGATATGCTTAACTCACCTACCCATGTTCAACTTGATCTAATCGGTATTGATTAGACATTTAAATGGAATACCTGAATCCACTTCATGGGCCCAAAGGTACACCAAGTTGTTTTCCAATAAAAGAGAGGCTGGGACATTAGCTAGGACCATGACTGAGACTGATCGACCACCAAGTTTGGTAATGATGAGATGCTCACCATATCACACCCACACAAAATGCTTAGTTCATATGAACGCATGAACTATGTTACTTTCATGAGATAGCCCCCTAATTTTCACAAATTGATTCTAGGAAATTGAAACACTATCGTCACTTTATCATAATATTGCGTCGAAATTTGAACTTTGATCCTCCCAACTTTTGACATTATATTTTTCTTTAACTTTGTTTGACCTCCAAATATATTTTTTTTTAGGTCAAAGAAGTAAGAACCCTTGAGCTCAAGAAGATAAAATTTTTCACAAAATAAGAAGTGATATTGAAGTTTTGAATTATCCTTGTATTTTCAATGTATTGATTGGGGTATTAGTATGTCATAACATACACGCACGCACAAAAGGTGTATGTAAAAGCCCATAAATAGCAGGCCAATCAATTTATACAATGACTTATTTCTAAAATTCGATTTCAAAGATGTAATATGAATGACATATGTATGTATATTCGCATTCGCATGGGTGATGATTGATTTTCATATGAAATTTCATTTCTTCCGAACATGACACCACAAAACTTCATTTCTACCAGTCTTGAGAAGGACCCATTTAAGAATCACCAGCCACCTCAATGTATGATCTTCTTTTGCTCTTTCTGATTCTGTGGATCCCACAACCAATCGCTATTACCTGTACAAGGAACAGCAGGATCGGTGCTGTCTTCCAATTCTTGAAGTGGGGGTCAGTTTTATTTATGCCATTGTCACTACAAGCATGCAAGAAATGTGCAGAATCACCTATGCCATACAAAAGATAATGCTAACTTTGTGATCCAAATGTCACGAGTTTGAGTCATTACAGAAATAACATTTTTTGTATATTGAAATGAGACTGCATATGTCTCGCTATTTTCAGACGTTATTATAGTGGGATCTACACATCAATGTGAATTTATGTGGTGTATGGTGAGGGGAATCGATTTTTTAGTCCAAGAAAGTAAATGTTTGGATGGTATGCATTGGTTCTTGAGAATCATATGCTCTACAGATGGAACATTTATTTATTTTTCTTGGTTAATGAGATGGAACCTTTAGAATGTGGGAGGTTATGAATATTACCGTTCATGTGCATTGCATTAAGCTTCGAGTCAAAGGTTCGAGTTAAATAACTTAATAATGGTATGTTACCAGCCAATTTTCGGCCTTCATGGTGAACCTAACTTGTCCTTTATGTTTTCAAGCGGTAAAGCATAAATTGGCATGTGAACTCCTTCATCTTCTTCTCATGGATTGTTCTATGTACTAAGCTATTTCGCAGGTAAACCTCAATGACCCTGGCTTCTGAAGGGAAAAAAAAACCATTTTGTTGCTTTGAAAATGTTTAGTACAGTTGGTAGAGATTTTTTTTCCTTGGTATATGCTGACTTGTTTTACAATCTTTTCTCTATTTTTACAAAGTTTTGAAGAACTAAAGTGGAATCAAAATTTAGTGCGTATGGAGTTTTGGTTTCAATCCTCATCGAAATGAAGTCACTCTGGATGGCGGCAATGAAGAAATAGGACTTACGATTGCGAATTCGAATAAAGTTAATTCTACACTTTCCCTGGAATGTTTTTGAAGAGAACTGAAAAAAAAAAATCTGAAAAACAATTCTTCATGCCTTAAACAAATTAGTTATCTCTAAAATATCAAACCTCACCCCCTCCCAACCCCCCACCCCACCCACACACACAAAAATAGCCAGAAGGGTGAATTGCAAATCACACCCTTAAAAGTATTGATGAGATTTCTATCTAGTACTTGAAGTTTTGATTTGCACAATTTAGTCCTTAAAGTATTAATTATGTCTCAATGACATACTTTTGCATCGTCACAACCACCCAACAGAATAAAATTAATGTGACTTGGTAAAGGGCTATTTTCGTCCAAGTCTACCATTTCCTTCACCTCAACCAAAAACCATTATGAGTTCCATGATCTTGTTGACATTTCCTCCATTTGTTTGTTTGTTTGTTATTTATTTTTGTACAAAGCCATCCCTCCAAAGATATGGATAGGGATGGCATTGGACCGAAGGATATGGGCATAGAGTGTAGTCTTCATCTCCGTATCCACTTAATTTTTTTTTTGTTCATGGTCCACCCTCGTTAACAGATATAATTTTCATCTTCATTTTCATTTGCAGGTAATTTTGTAATCTCCGCCCCCAGCCCAGTCCCCCGTCTTCACCCCTGCCCCGCCCCAGCCCTAGCCCTAGCTCAAATCCATGTCCAAGTCCAAGCTCAAGTCAACATAATCCAAAATTTTAAATAAATCTAACATTCTAAATAATTCAACATAATTATAAAAATCATAACATAATTAAAAACTTGTCATCTACAATATAATCTAACATAATATATTTAAAACTTTGTCTATAACATAATCCAACATAATATAATTAAAAACATGTTTTTCTCATGTAAATCTAGCACAACATCATGCAACACAATATAATGTAACTTAACATAAAAAAAAACATAAAAACACAAAGACCTATACTTTTACAAGCCAAAAATATGAAAATAAAATAAAATAATTTTCAAAAAGAAGAAATTATTCAAAAATATGTAAATTTGTATTCACAACAACATGTATATAATAATAATAATAATAATAATAATAATAATTGGTAAAACGGGGCGGGGGTAAGTATCAGTCCATCCCCACCTTCATTCCTGCACGGGTTTATACGGGTATTCCGTATACGTTCACCGTCCAATACATAGGTCCATCCCTGATCAAAATGAGACATGTTTGAATAAATACCTATTTTTACATGGTTCAGTGTCATCGCTAGATATGAGTGTACTCTTAATTGCATTATTCATGATAACTCACTCAACTTCTTTAGCAGCAAGCTACAAATGATCTTAAAGAAGTCCTCCAATAGTTAGGAATTTTAGCACATGACCTTTCCCAATTTACACCATTTCCCATTGATCTTTGTTTGGCAAAACTCTTCTTTACCTTCTTTCCTTTAATAAGATGCCAATGAAGTTTATAAGACAGCCCCAAGTATTACGCCATTAGAAAGGCATACATCCGTCCTTCCCCTTCTCTCATAACAGATTGAAGCAAGTCACTATTGCATGAGCATGACCCTTTCACATGCGACTGAGACTTTGCTAATCCGTTGCACATAATCATCAATAAGTTACACGTAATCGTTAGTTCGGTGGTACAACAAATTTTGCAGCCTAATCGACGAGAGCGAACTTTCACACTTGCAAAAAACCTGACCTTGAAAAAATTGATTACATGATCATTATCTTGGCTATTGTGACCATCGCTTTGATTCAGAATGAGACCAATAGGATTGAGTTTCGACAAAGAAAGTCACTTGTGGAACAATTTTAATTACCATCTACAACATTTTTTGCTGGATTAAGTGGATTGGGATGGGAAATTTTCAATACCTATCCATAAAATCTGGCTGCTGATGACATGGTGTTGCTAAACATCATGTTATCTTCCTCCTCCTTTTGTCGCGTTTGGATTCCTTGTCGAACAAACTTTTTAGGTAGATAGTGTTTTGATTGAACTAAGAGCTTCAATAGTCAAAGGTATGTATGCTTGATGATCCATATGTCAGTATAAGCAAATCATCATTTGTGAGAACTCCTCATGCTGACTTGATTGAATTGAACACCATCATAAAAAATGTTCGCATAACACTTTTTTTATTGAGCCTTGAAAAATCACAAAATTGCACATACACGGCATTGATAACGTAGATATGTTAAAAGAGGATATGATCCCAGATAGAGCACACCTCGCGGCATTTAATTACTATTCATAATGATTTTTCATTCACGTTTTTGGGGATTACATCTAGTTTATTGCCAAACTAAGTTTAACATAATGAATTTGATGGGTTCTGACGAGTCAAAATTTTACTGGATCAAGTCCAATTTAAATAAATTGACAAAGTCCAATAGAAGGACCAATTGGACTTGAGTCAGCCCATGTAAAGGAGTTCAAACCATCGGAGCCCAAAAGGAATTGGAGCTCTTCGTAAATCAAAAAAGAGTCAAATGAGGTCCTCGTAAATCAACAAAGAGTCAAGTGATGCGCTTGTAAATCAATAAGGAATCAATTGATGCGCTCAAAAATCAACAAGGAGTGAACCCAAGCCAAAGGCCACCTAGGAAGGATCAAGGGGGCGCTGCCCACGAGGCCACCAAGCCTGGGCGCGCCCATTGCCTGTCCCCTCATGGCTTCTCCTCCTTTGTCCTCTTGACTCTTACGCAGCAGGGTCAAGCCAAGTCAAGTCCAAGATTAAGATCAAGCCCAATTCAATTCAAGATTCTCCTCTGAACTGAATAGGAACACAAGAGACAAAATATCAGGATTGATATACATTATGACAGAGATCCAGTTCTACTAAAATTATGCTTAACAAAATAGTAGAAGACCCTTTTCTCATGTCTCTGTCTCGTAGCTTTTGTAAACTTATATAATGTAAGCTCTCACTGTATAAGGGGCATCAAATTCATACCTTACTCAGACACTTACACACATTGCTTTCCCTCTCTCTGTCTCCTCCAAAGTATTGTAACACTCGTTGGAGTTACTCTCCCGACGACGTCATCAATAAAATACCACAGACTATCGCTGCCGTTCTGGAGAGTGGACGTAAGTCACCCGGACCGAACCACTATAAATCTCTATGTTTGTCGTTATTTACTACTTGCTTACTGTTTTAATTCTTGATTATCATTGATTCCTTGTTAATTTCTTATTAATCACACTCATTGATATATTTGACTATTGATTTTGTACAAGATAATTTTGTGCATCATCAAGTTTCATTCCATTGGTATATCAGCAGCATGCAGCTGGAGGAAACTAGCCATTGCATTAACATGTTATTATTGATGCATGCAATAAATTGTATTTCAGAATAATAATACCCTATACACTTTTTATTTGGTGAGCCCTCCCTGATAGTTTTCATTTCGAAATCAGCTTTCTAGATGTTCATATCCGTCACAAGTTAAAAACCAAGAGTTTGAAAGATACCAGCACATATAAATCTAAGAAGGGCCCATCTAAAGTTATGATATGTTGGCACATAACTCTGATACCATTAGTTGGAAAAAAAATTTTAAATATAAGAAAATAATAAAAATATGACACAAATATATAACGTAGTTCGATACAGCATACCCATCTTGATATACTATACCTAGAACCACAGACCAAAAATCTACATCGATGCATTATTTATTGAAAAACTGATTATCTGGTAACTAATTACATAATATTTAATCCTATTTATAGAGATAAAATATTATAACTCAAACCAATTCAAATACAACTTAATTTTTGTATTTTTTATCACATGTTTAATATACCTATTTATGGTATATTAAAACTCTTTGAATATGTTTCTTATTCCATTTAAGATTCTCACGTTGATTGTCCAACAAACTCTTACTAATAATAATTAGAAAGTTTAGATCAAATTCCAATAGCTTCCAAACTCTTTATGACACAAGATGATAATATAACAATTTTATAACTACATTAGGACTCATATCACTTGTGTAACGGGCGATAGTAGCTGCATAACTCATATTATAATAGAGCAATGCTATTGAGACTTAATTTACTGACCTAATTCACTATAACCCTTGAATTGGCTGTGGGTGTCATCAATCATTGGAACTTAGTATTGATCCAATGGTTCTACTGTAACCATATCATTATGTCAATAAATTAAATCAGTGTTTTAGGTCTAAATAGTATTAGTCATTATAATAACTTCCATTTTGTCGAAAAGTATACATTACCATAAGATAAATGAAGATATGGTGGTCATTAATAAAGAAAGCTTAAAGTTACCAACCAAAGCATTAGTTATAGTGTACAACTTCTGCTTTTCCTTAAGCAGAATTATTCAAGATAAACTGAGCCAGCCAGGGTTTGTTTTCACTAATGGCTGTTCTTAATCTGGTCTCAATCACAATATTGTAAGTGTACAATCTTATTCCATTTTCGTACATATGGACAAAAAACTTGGTCCTTTGTCATTATCCAAACAGTGAGCAGGAAATTGAAAGCCATTGAAGCTCCTTTCAATCCTAAGAGAATAAGAAATCTCCACCCATCAGCAAATATTGCCTTCTGTGTGGACTCTCTCTCTCTATCTCACGGAGATTCTGGGAGTTTGGTGGTGCTTTATGACTATTTAGTCTGAATAAATCACATTGCTTAGCTATTTATAGATAAAATGGACGAAGTCTTCTTTACTTTTATCCACTCATTTTACTTTGAAATATTTTGCAAATGTGCTCTCTTACGATATGTATATGTATGCATAATAATTGTCGAACCGAATATCGGAAACTTTTTTATGCACTAGTAAAAAGTTGAGTATGTGTGTTACAGATTATTAGGGAGCCTCAAATGGCTCGCCTTGTTTGGGTTGTGCTCTTTTAGTTTCATATGTATCAAGAATTAATCAATTCTACTTCCACATATTTAATGCACTGTATCAGATTACTTCACATTAGCCCGATTTCCTCATGGTTAGGTAATTAATATTACAATCCATGTCAGATATAAAACACGGGTCGGGTCAAAGTCGAGACCGTTTGGGATCAAAGTAGGGAAGAGAAAGCTTCAAAATTAGAATTTGGCAAATTGGGAACTACGTCAATGCCTATTAAGGTGTCAAACAAGTCTTACATCAGGGGTTTTGAGCTATATAAGAGAGCGGGTCATTCCACCTACTATGTGTGGTTTTTGGGCTAGAAATCTATGCCAACAAGTGGTATCAGAACCATGACCTAAATCACTGTGTAGACTCAGCTTCGGGGATTTTGGGGGTGTCAAACGACTCTCACCTCAATTAATGATGAGGGAATCTTGAGCCATATAAGGAAGCAGGTCACTCCATCTCATGGGTGTGCTTTTTTGGGCTGAAAATCAATGCCCAACATTGCCGATTCAACCAGCAGAATTTGTAGCTAGGGTTTCCAATATGTTAAGAGGAACACGTTGCTTTGGGCCTAGTCCAGCATCACTTTTAAGCCCAATAAATTCCCAGCCAATCATCAAAAAGGTCTAGCCATTTCTCTAGTCATAAGCTTGTGATCCAATAGATGTTTTTGCTCGCTTGAATCCTGCAAGATCCAATGGGCCTACAGATTATTGCTCAATTACTTTCAATGATCCATTATCGATTGGAACTCGAACATAGTTCAATTGCAGTTCCCACCCCATAAACTCTAACCAAAGGGACTGAGGAGAGTCCGGGCAGCTACTTACCACTCAAGATCGTGTTTCCATCTCAGCGTTTTTTTTTTGTTTCAATGGTTAATATGTTCATGCTACCTTACGTGTGCCTCAATTAATCTCATTTTAAGTCCAGTCAAACACAGATCATCCACGTCAAAATTAAAGAATTTATGAGGAATAAATATCTCATAATTTAACCTCAAAGTGTTGAGGCCTCAAAAAATTATCAAAATTTAAATTCAAAATATCTAAATTTATTATTTTCTTTTGAGAAAGATTCCTTCTCCTTTCACTCTATGAATCAGACTGTCCAGCTAGTCAAGGAGAAAACAAAAAGGGAAAGGGTATGATAAGCTATGGTCTCTGCTCAGAATCTTGGGTGGATGTAAGCTTGGGTTCGTTTCCAATCCTACTTTTCTTCTATATCATTTTATTAAAATTAAAGAAATAGGTCGTAGTATATAATACTACTAGTAATTGCCCGTGCCTGAAGACACGGAATAACGAAAATTAAATTAAACCATGCCTAAAGGCACTTTACTAACTAAAAAATCTGTCAATTTGAAATAAATTTTTCTTCATTTGTTTTAATAAAAAAAATTAAAATCAATCAAGCCCCCGCTCAGAATTTTCACTAAGATAAAAGCTTAAGGAAATCTCAACCTATCTACAAAGCTTATATATCACATTGAATGTATCAGTGTCGAACACAAACCATTGCATAACTAATCTAAAAAGAAAATTATCCAACCTAAGTCAAAGATAACATCATAATTCAAACAAAACATATAATCATCACAATTCAACTTTATTCCCCCAAAATCACTATTCCAAATCCAACCATCAATTCTCATCAAACAACATTTCCTCATGTGTGATTAGTTCAACTTACTATATACTGAACAAACAAACTTGACACACACAAAACACGTGTACAAAGAGAGAAATAATTCTCTTCAACTTGATCTTCTTTAGCAAAGAGAGACAACTAAAAAACACATATCAATAAGATTGCTAACAACAACCGCCACAATATTGTCTGATTGAGATCAACGCCTTTTAGATGTGAAATCACAAAAAATAATCTCAAGCACGCTCACATGTATACCCGAAAATGTGAAACTTATGCCCATTTGCTTTTCTCATCAATTGGAATCAACATAATTCCCAAAAAAAAAAAAAAATCCAATAGCAACAAACCCATGTTTGAATGTACCGTGTAACAAAAAAAAATTGTATATTAATAAAAATAAGGCTCAAACCAATTACTGAACTCACCACATAACACAAAATATAAATCTCAACTAAGATAACAATAAAATCATAAATATGAGCTACCATATTAAAAAGGGAAAATAATTATGGGAACCAACATAATGGAAAACCAACTCAATCAACATCTACCATATTATAATTCTGAGAAATTAAAAGCTCTAAACAAACACTTTTCAAAACAAAATATATACTTCCTGAAAAATTCAATCCCAAAGCGATTTTTTTTTAAACTAAAGTGGAACACTATACATATGACGAAAATTCAATCCCAAAGCCGATTTTTTTTTCTAAATTATTTACAAATCAAGTCTAGAATGAAAAAAAAAAAAAAAGGTCACACTCGTCCCCATGGCGTCATGCTTTTTAACAAACAGTTAGCATACAAAATCCAATTTATCTTAAAGTCGATTTAATCGAACAACCTACACTAGTTAAAAGTCTTAAACTACAACAATATCTTAGAGGGATATAAAAAATCACTGCACCCAAATAATAGCACGTAAAAATTACCAAACTCAAATAGATCCCAATAGTAGTTTCCAAGGGTGTTAAACTTTCCAAACCATTAATCTATGAGTCACAAACCTTAAATTTCTAGATATGAAATTTAAGGTTTCATTAAAAACCCAAAATTTGCCACAAACCTTATTTCATTAAATGGAAAACCCACTAACAGTCCCTTCTTGAAAATTCTCAAACCATAAAGACCATAACCTCTTGAAACTCACAATATTGTAATCTAAATCAATAGCTCTTAAAATCGAACACTTGGTGTGCATTATTCACACCGACTTGATATTTAATATCACAAAATTGACTTCAAATCTTAAATTCATGTGTAAGCCCCGATCAAGCAGATAGATAGTAAACACAAACAAAACTAATATCTCTAAACCAAATCCTCCATTCAAAAGTCAAAAAAAGTACGATCATTCAAATAGGTAAACTAACACAACTATCAAACCAAATTTACCATTTTGATCTTTTACCTCCTCTTCGTCATGCTCCACCAACAACACTCTTGGAACCACTGCACGCTTTGATTCTTTGGTTCTTTACCTAGACCAATACCAATAAGCCAATAATCAAAGTCAGTTGGACAAAAACAATTGACAATGAAAAACAATTAAAGTCACAAAAGATAAACCTACTAATTTTACATGTTTGCTTGGATCATGTTCAAAGTTTTTGAACCCTTAACAAAGTTTTTGATGAATACATTATGTTCTCGATATGGAATTTCTTTCAAAAACATTGCCTCGACATGGAATTTCGTATGCAAAATTCAGCTAAGCCAATGAGATTAAAAAGCAATTGCAACTATGAAGGATACGGATTGTAGGCAAAAATAAATAAATCAAGAACAATTAAAACCCACAAAAGTTGTCAATGGCTTTTTTTCCTTCACTCTCATATTTCATCGACCACCTAGAATGCAAAGGTTTTGGTTTATGGTAGTCAAGGGGCTATTTTTTTTCTCTTATTTTGTCAATCACCTAATTTTGTCAATCCCAAGCAATAAATGAATAAATCCTTCTGAAAACAAATTATCATCCAATTTCAACCTTGATGGGCATTTATGTATTCACACAACTATCAGGCAAGCTCCAGGTCTGAATAACAGATGAATTTGGCATAATTTATTTCCATATACCCAAACAATCCCTAGAGGAGAGCTCCACCCAAACAATCAATAATCAGAAAGGCCACCTGCACAAAAATATCATAAAACATTTCTGGAGGTCAGTTGCATTATCAAAAATATTTGGACACAAATTTTCAAATTGAGAGGAACCTCAACATAATGTTTTCCACATTTCTTCATCATCGAAGTCAAAAAAATTTCCTTCCACATTTCTTTGAGGCTTGCTTTTCCTTCGCCTTCTGGATCTTCAGGACCTTTTTCACAATCTTTTGCTCTTCAACCAAGAAGGCTCGGACGATCCTACCCAAAGAAATAAAATATTAAATTAAATGAATGTTTTTCAACATTTACTTAATTCACCACAACATTGTGAACTATTATGAGTGTTCTGTACAGATGTACACAAAAATAAAGGACTAAAAGAGATGGAGAAAAACAAAACACTAAATTAAAACCCAATTTCAAAACCCTAAATTAAAACCCAATTCAAAACCCTAGATTAACAACCCAATTCGTGATGTGTGTGTGTGTGTGTGTGCGTGCTCTGGGTGGGTGGGGGTGTGTTTGTGTTTGTGTGTGTGTGTGATTGTATGCTAACTGTGTGTGTGTGATTGTGTATGCGTGCGTAGAGAAGGAGGTGAGAAAGAGAGGAGAGAGAGATAGAGAGAGAGGGAGAGGAAGGAGAGCTTACCTGGGGTGGCCAGTGCAGGGTGAGAGGAAATAAAGAGGTGGCCAAGGAGGAGCCACAGAGAGAGAAGAACAAGAAAGACGTTGGGGCTTGGACACTGTGCAAAAGGTTTGGGCGGGATAAGTTTTTTGTGTGGGGTGCATCGTCAGCCGTTGGATTAGCTTGGAACAAAGGAGATGAAATCTAGGCCATTAAATTAAAAGTAGATTAAATCTGAGCCTTTCTTGTTCTTTCTCAAATGAAATAAAATTGCATTAAATTTTGAAGTAAAAATGAATTCAAAATTGGTTCTATCTTATTAGTATAGATAACCCGTAACTAAAGTCACTGTATAACACTAAAGAAAAAAAGCATTGATCATTGACAATTTAGGTTCAACTGAATCCCTAAATGTTTAAATTGCAACCTTATCACATTTTAATTAACAACACGATGCATACCATTTTGAACTAAAACACTAATTTGGAAGGCATGTATGAACTAATTTTAATTAACTTTTTTTGGAATTCAACGGCAAAAAATCAACATGAGGCACTATTCCCATAGCAGTAGGTTGGATTCTCCAACTTTTGCAAATGAACCCTCAAACAAAAGTAATATAATAAAACTTAGAGGAAACACAACTTTAATAATCAAAGCCCCATAAGTTTGAACTAAAAACTTATAAATTCATATGCTTGAAACTATATAAACCTAGATTTCACTCACAGTTGTGTCAAAAAAAATTAATGAAAAGTTAATTATCTACAAATATACACCATTAAAAGAAATTAATTTTCATCAATCACCACCTACAGAAAGAAAAATAAAATACAGAAATCACCACTTTGTCAACGGAATTATAAGATTACCACTTTGTCAACGGAATTTTAGTTCCTAAAAATCACAAACACATGAACATAGCAAACACATGGATTATAAGATTAATAGTACCTAAAAATCACAAACACATGAGCAATTCAACGTGTTTAAACAAATGCTATGAACATACCTTTTTTTTAAACAAATGCTATGAACAAATGCTAAAGACTCTGCAACTTTAGAAGTATGATTTGGAATGCTTTAAGTGACTCTGCAACTTTACATGCTTAAGTTATCAACGTGTTTAAACAAATGCTATGAACACAACCCATGTATGGTGGAGCTTTTGGAACACAGCTATGAACACATTGCTATGAACACAACCCATGTACGCACAGTTTGAACATAGAGCAATTCAACAAATGCTATGAACACAACCCATGTAATTTCTCTTTGCAGCAATAGAAGCAAAAATCAAGATGGAGACAAAATTGAAAATCAAACAATTTTTTTTTGGGGAACTCACGGTAGCTGGGCCAATGAATTTTTTTTTGGGTTTCTCACACTTACCCCAAACCAACTTAAACACCCCAAACCAATGAGGTTGTACAGGCAATCAAATAAGTTTGTACACCCAATTAACGATTGCAACCCTTTCCAAATGAGTTTTAATCTAAAATTATACAGGCTGAGAGAGAGGGTGAAAAGGTGCTGAGCGAAAGAGAGGGGGAGAGGGAGGTACTTGGGCTGAGCCGTGACAGAGAAGTTGATCGCTGTTAATGTTGCCGCTGGTGTTGCCGCTGTGTGCTGACGCTGAGCCATGACAAAGGAGTAGAGGGATCTAGGTAGATGGGTAGATAAGAGGGAGACGAAGTGACTGTGCTGCTGCCGCTGCCGCCGTGTTGAGCCATGAGCCATGGCAGACGAAGTGACTAGTGAATAGGAGAGAGAGTAACTGCAGGAGGGTAGCGTGTAGGGGACAGGTTTGATTTGGGCGAGATTTTTGTTTATGTGATATGAAATGTTAGCCTTTAGATTAAGTTGGGAGAATTGAGATAAAATCTAGGTCATTGAATTAAAATTAGAATGAATCTGAGCCGTTCTTGTGCTTTCCCAAATGAATTTAAATTAAATTAATTTTTAAAGTGGAAAAAGATTCAAAATTGATCCTATCTTATTATAGTAGATTTTATGTTACTGTTTAATATTATTATCTTTGATTTAAAATATTATTTTTTATTGTTATTTTCATGTTATTGTTTTATATTATTGTTCAATGTTATTGACTTATGGTGCTATTTAATAATATTATGTTCATGTTATTAACTTATTTTAATTTTCAATGTTACTATTTTTATTTTGAATGTAATTATTTTTTTGTTTTGAAATCTCATATATATATTTATATATGTGTGTGTGTGTGTGTGTGTTTGTTTGTATATCTATATAATAAAATAGAGTTATTTTTGAACCAAATACAAAAAGTGACTTAGATCGTTTTAAGATAAGACAAAAATAAATCGTATAGATGAGGTTATCCCAAGTTATCTTAAGCTACGGTCAAGATTATTTAAAAATTATTGATCTAATGAACTAAATTAACTCACCAAAATTTTTATTCCATAGTAAAATTTGAATTTTTGAAAGCTTGTCAACCCGGCCCTCACTCACGAGTAAATATTGAATGCAACGGTGATACCATTTCACAATTGATGACATGGTATCACTAACCAATAATAAAACCCTATATGGGAAAGGTGAACACCACTTGGGCTTATATGGCAGGAGGGCGGGAAGTTATTTGCTTGCATGACAGGTTAGTTATTAATTTTTGTGAGGTCTATATGCTTATTTGTTTTAATATTATTAGTTGGTGATACCACGTCACCTTGCCACATGGTATCACCGTTGTAATGAATATTTTTTCCTCACTCACACCCAAAATCAATCTCTAGCCATCTCTCATACCCTAACTTACTGCTCACTTCCCTCATCTCTGTCTTAATCTCATGCCCTTTCTCTCTTTCTTTGTTTTTCTTTTCTCTCTCGCTCAATCTGTCTTCTCCTTCCTTTTTCTCATCCCCTTACCGTCCGTCGGCCGCATCAACAACCCAGTTACGACTCCCCGACATCACTAATCTGCAACTGTGTTACTCTCTTTAACATTTAACATGAATGAGAAAGATTTCTACTCATATTAAAGCGTATACTTGTTTGACGTTGGGTTCGAGGATATTTAGTAGTTGCCTTAGGAATTTTGGAAATGGGGTTAGTTAAGGAACAAAATTAATGACATGTAACTTCTATCAACCATCGTATGTAATCGAGTGTGTTAATGTAATTTTTAAAACAATGAAAAATCGATACAATGAAAATGTAAATATTATGTGTGAATCATTTTAATCTTAATCCCATTATTTGCTTTGGGACTCCATCTCGATGGATGTAGACATGTTAGCATCTTGAAAATGTGTTAAACGTATAACATGGCTATAATTCTTTAGCAAAAAATAAGGACAAAAATATATACGTAGGCGGTGGAAAATACGTGGACACCAATGAAAATTGAAAAAAAAAAAAAGGACGAGTGATTAAACATCGTACATATGGGTCCAAACCTAGGATGGTCCAAACCCCACACTCAGAGCAAAGGCTTGCCCTAAAGGACAGGATATGACATGATCGGTTCATTGTATCGTACAAAAGCACACACAACACACATGCCACACGTTTAAAATGTTGTTTTGTTTTTTTTTTTTTTTTTTGGCTCTTTTGGCAGTGGAGGTTTTTTTTTTAAAAATCTTATTAAGATGCAGTGGAGGTTTGATTAAAATTCGAATTGTTAAAATTTATTTTTTTTACATATTAAAATTCTAACTGATTGAAATTCATTTTTTCATATATTAAAATTCTAGCTGATTAAAATTTATTTTTTCACATATTAAAATTTGAACTGATTAAAATTTATTTTTTACTGTTTAATTTTTTTTACGTATTAAAATTCGAGTTTATATGAGCTCAACCTGAGTTGTTAATGAAAATTAAAATTTAATTTGAGTTGATTAAAATTTTTATCTTTTTACTTATTAAAATTTATGCCAATTAAAATTCGATTTAAGTTTTTTAAATTCTTTTTTTACGTATTAAAATTTGAGTTGATTAAAATTTATTTTTTAAATGTATCAAAATTAGAGTTGATTAAAATTCAATGCACGCCGATTAAAATTTATTTTAATTTGGTTCGAATCGAATTTTAATCAACCCCAATTTTAATATGTAAAAAAATTCATAAAACAGAGAAGAGATTTCATTGAAGATATACCTACTTAACAATTAAGAGAAATACAAGAAGCAAGAAAAGAGAAGAGGCTAGAGTTTCATTGATACTGTATAATACAATTGAATAAAGGAAGAAGTTTAACCTAAATACAAAAGGAAACTGAAAAGATAGGAAAAATAAAAGAAAGACTATTATACCCTTAATAATAAAAACAACCCTATATTTCTTAACATCTCCCCTCAAACTCATGATGCGACAGTTACAAGCGTCGAGAGTTTGCCAACTAGAAAACGAAAACGAGAAATAGAATGCGATTTGGTAAATAAATCTGCAATCTGCAAAGAAGAAGAAACAAAGGGCAAAGTAATGGTGCCATGCTTGAGATGATGACGAGTAAGGTGACAGTCGATCTCAATATGCTTAGTTCGTTCATGAAAAACTGAATCGTGAGCAATCTGAATAGAACTCTGGTTGTCATAATACATAGGAGTGGGATGAGAAAGAGAAACTCTCATATCTGCAAGTAACCAACGTAACCAAACAATCTCTTTGGTAGTAGATGTCATAGTAGGATATTCTGTTTCGGTTGAAGATTGAGAAACAATAGATTGTTTCTTGCTCTTCCAAGAAATAAGATAATCACCCAAAAAAATACAGAAATCGGTAACAGACTTGCGATCTGTGGGATCCTTGCCATGATCAGCATCAGAATATGCACGCAGCTCCAAGGAAAAGGTGGATGAAAGTAAAGGACTTTGAAAGACTGTACCTTGAATATACCGCAAAATACGAAAAACAGCTGCTCAATGAATTGTAGTAGGAGAAGCAACAAACTGACTAACAACATGAACAACATATGCAATATCTGGACGAGTAACAGTGAGATATACCAAACTCTCAACAATAGTACGGAATAAAGTAGGATCTGACAAAGGTATACCATCAGAAAAAGAATACTATGTGTTAACCTCAATGGGAGTATCCACAATCTTATTATCAGTAAGTCTAGCCCACTCAAGAATATCTGCAACATATTTTGACTGAGAAAGAAGATAACCTCTAGGTGAGTGAGCTACCTCCATGTCCAAGAAATATTGTAGAGAACCCAAATCCTTCATTTCAAACTATCTAGCTAACTCTGTCTTCAAAACTGAAATACCATCAATATCATCACCAGTAATAATCATATCATCAACATATAAAAACATAATGATACAACCTGCATTAGTGCACTTAACAAAAAGAGCAGAATCATGATTGCTAGAAGCAAAACTAAGAGAAGAGATCACAACAGAAAATTTCTCAAACTAAGCACG
Source organism: Ilex asprella (assembly GCA_023539305.1). Taxonomy (NCBI): domain Eukaryota; kingdom Viridiplantae; phylum Streptophyta; class Magnoliopsida; order Aquifoliales; family Aquifoliaceae; genus Ilex; species Ilex asprella. The sequence goes on from CM042197.1 coordinate 3,598,937, forward strand.
AGATGCTTGTTTGAAACCATATAACGCTTTCTTGAGCTTGCAAACATACCCAGAATCATGTGAAACACCAGGAGGGGGCGCCATATAAACTTCTTCTTGAAGATCTCCACTCAAGAAGGCATTTTTAACATCAAGCTGAGAGATATGCCCCTGACGAATTGAAGCAACTGTAATAAGAGTATGAATAGTAATCATTTTTGCAATAGGAGCAAATGTCTCATCATAATCCATACCATATTATTGAGAGTACCCTTTTACAACCAAACTAGCTTTGTATCGCTTAACAGATCCATCAGAATTAGTTTTGATCTTATACACCCAACGACAACCAACAACACTCTTACTAAGAGATAGAGGAACCGAATCTCAAGTACCTGTCTTATGCAAAGCAGAAAGTTCCTCATCCATAGCTTACTGCCAACGAGAATTAAGAATTGCCTCTTTATAAGAAGAGGGCTTAGAGAGACAATGAATAGAAGCTAAACAAGAAGTAAAAGATGAAGAATAACAAGAATAAACAAAATCTGGTATTTTTATGGACTTACGAATGCGTATGGATTGACATAGAAGTGGATCCACAATCTCATACGGAGCTTGAGAGATCATAGGAGAAGAGAGAGCTTCAAATGTGTTAGAGAGTAAAGTGTTAGTACCTGCAAAATGATCAGTACGAATTAAAGTACTAGAAACCTGAGATGACAAACTATCAGAATCCTCAGAAAAGGGATCTATACGAATAAGATCAGATCTAGTCATGCTATAAGTAGTGAATAAAATAGAAAAGAAAGGTATATGTTCTAGAAAAACAGCATGACGAGACACATAAAGTTTCTGACTTATTGGATCAAAATAACGATACCCATTTTTATCTTCACTAAAACCAAGAAAGACACAAATAACTGATCAAGAGGACAGTTTGCTATGTTCTACATGAGGACGAAGAACGAAACAAGTACAACCAAAAACTCTGAAGAAAGAATAATCAGGAGCATACTCATACAACTTTTCAAAAGGAGAAACACCCTGAAATATGAGAAGATGAAATTATATTAATCAAACATATAGCAGTAAGAACAGCTTCACCCCAAAAAAAACTAGGAACAGAAGCAGACAACAAGAGAGAACGAGCAGTTTCAACAATGTGCCTATATTTTCTTTCAGCAACACCATTTTGCTCAAGAGTATCTGTACTCGAAGTTTGGTAAATAGTTCCATCTAAGACAAGCAATTCACAAAATTCATTAGAAGTGTATTTCCCACCCAAATCACACCTAAAAAATTTGATAACAGCAGAATGTTGAGTTTTGACAAGAGCTCGAAATGTTGTATATATCACAAAGAATTCAAAACGATGTTTCATTAAATAAATCCAACAATAACGAGTATGATCATCAATAAAAGAAACATAATATCGAGACCCTCCTTTTGTGGCAACAGGAGAAGGTTTCCATTCATCAGAATGAATCAAATCAAATGGAGAAGAAGAAACATAAATACTTCTATTAAAATGTAAAGCTGAAAATTTTGCCAGTTTACATTCACTACAATCAGAAATATCACAAGTTTGCAAATTTCCTAAGGCCCCTGTGGATACCAAAAATCTCAAACGAGAAAACGAAACATGACTTAGGCGAGAATGCCATAAATAAAAACTAGAAGAAGAAGAACTCAAGCGACAAGAAGATAAATCAACACTAGTAGCAGCAACATAATCCTCATCAGTAGTCTTAGGTTTCACAGAAGTTTCACTCACATATCCTCACATATGTTTACCCTTAAGAAAATTTCTCATTACATAACTCCAATAGGAATAATTCTTTCCATCCAACCTCACACTCACAGACTGAAGTGAATCGTCTCTTTCAGTAGTCATAATCAAACAAACAAAAAACGAAAACTAACTCGCAAAAGAATGAAAAATAGAATACCAGATTGTCAAATTGGAACGAATATCCTCCAAAAAAAGTTAGATCCGCGTAAGCTGTGTTTGAGATTAAGCTTCGTCGCATGAAACTTAGCTCTGATACCATATTAAACAATTAAGAGAAATACAAAAAACAAGAAAAGAGAAGAGGCTAGGATTTTATTGATACTGTATAATACAATTGCATAAAGGAAGATGTTTAACCTAAATACAAAAGGAAACTGAAAAGACAGGAAAAATAAAAGAAAGACTATTCTACCCTTAATAATAAAAATAACCCTATATTTCTTAACAAGAAGGGTGTGGACAAAATATTTTTTAAAATATAGCATGAACATTTTTATAAAATTATGTTCTAATTAAGGCCTTAATTGACAGGAAATACGGGTGAAAATTCAATAAATAGAGAAAGTATCACTGAAGATATGATAAATTAAAAAAGGTGTTGCTGAAATTTTCCCTAAATCTTTTTAACGACCATTTAACTTTACATGTCAAGTATGGTTAGGATTTTGCTCCAATTTAAATTTTTTAGGCTCATGTAAATGATAAGAGGAACCAAATTTGATAAAAACAAATTGTGAAACTTATTTTATAAATGACTTGAATTTAACGTGTGGGAGCTCGATGGAAATAAGTTCATGTCTATAAAGAATTACTTTTATTATTAAACAACCTCTATATGAGATGTGAAAACCTCAAACTTATCATTATATGTAACTCTAGATTCAATACAGTGCTTTATTCTACTGTTGTTCAAGCTCGATTGCAGTTTTCTTTAGAGATTTTTTAAGAGAGAATGCCGAATAAAGTAGAAATTACTATGTAGCTGCCAAATAGAAATGGCAGTGAACTGAGAAAAAATGAGAATTCGTATAAACTCGTCTCGTTTAAACGGAATGAATCATAAATATTGAACGATAGACGTATACCGAGATACCTGTGCGGGCGAATTTCTGCACAATATTTTTTGGAACAGATCTCTTCCGTGGTGAACACAGAACAGTAGAGGGTGGTGATTAAAGGTAGAAAAGAGGCTGGCACAGGACCTGATCGGACAGTGATAGGTCTCCTTTGGTGGTTTATCTTTAGATTCGGTGAGAGTTCTCACTACCTTGAACAGGTTGAAAGGGCCAAAGAGGGCCTAAGGAGTGGTGATGAATTTCTCTAGGGGGTCGTCCGATCGATTCCAGCGGGTCAAGATGGATCTTGGCACACAGAAAAATGGGTTAGAAGGGTGTCGGAGTGTTTTCGGGCACATCCTCTCCCATGATCAAGTCAGTTTCTTGAGAGAGGGGAAGAAGAAAGCATTGTGTAGGATGTTTTGGAGAGTATTTGCATACCTGTATCTCTATTTTTGGGGACTATTTATACCTTTCAAAGCTCATCATTGCTGATAGCCCAGGTAGTGGTTAGCTGTTAGAGATGGGTCAGTGTGCCCTTTACCTATTATGGGAAATATCCCTCCATTAATTGCTCGAACCGCCGAGTACTCAATGCCTTTACCTCGGCATGAGTGCATTAAATGCTCGGCTGCTAGGGCTTTAAATATCCTATGCATTGGGAATTTTATTAAATGCTTCCTGATAACAGCGATATGGCAGCACGACTGCATCTGTCTTGTCTTATATCATAGCCCGTACTTTGTTTGCCACGCGTAGGTCTCTCCTCGATGGAGTGTTGTAGATTTAACCACCCTGTTCTCATTGAGAAGGCAAATTAATGATTGAATAGACCAGCTTCGAATCTTTCCAGTCAACCTCAATTCCCACGTAGGCGGACCTTCGAGACTGGGGCTTATAACCGCAAGGTGAGGGGGCTCCACGGGCCGAGGGCACGTGGGAGTGGATCTGTCCTTGTGCGGAGAGAAACGGACTTCTGCCGAGGGGAGCCTGGCATCGGAGCCGAGGACAGGTGACATCGCAGCAAAGGTGTGATCTTTCGGCGCCGAGGCTTATTGGCTTGTGTCGGTAGCCTTTGTTCGGGGACGAGGACACGTGTCTTGATCAGTAATGTCCCATCAATACCCCTATAAACCCACACAATGATGGAGACAATAATGAAGTGATATTTATCCCCGTCACCACTAGACCCGTTATCTATAATATAAAATATGATAGACTTTAATAAACCTTTTCGACTGTCTCAAATATACTTATCCAACGGCCACCAACATTTCTCTCAAAATCATTTATATTATACCGTACCTTCAAGCATGAGTAATCCCTACTACATATATAAAAGTTGAATTTTATCCCTAAATATCCTTCAATTTCATCACATCCAATCTTCTCTCTCACTGTCACTCAATGTCAGAGGTGTGGCGTCTATCTGCCTTCGTTTCACACACACACACACACTCTTGTGTTATTTCCAACAACACCACCATTGTCCCATGATACCAATATTGGTCTTATTCCCTCGTTTGTGTCTTATCACCCCTACCAGCAAAACTCCGATGACTCTTGGTCTCGTTTGTCGGCCTTTTCTAGCCAAAGGTGCTCTTAAACTTTTTGTATAGTGCCCACACACACCCACCACACATGATGCACACACCGATACAACACACACCAAACATACACTCACACAGTCCACACACACACTTCTCATCACAACACAATGTACACATTGACACAACACACCCCCAACACACTCACACATCCATAGCACACATTCACTCACACTTCTCATAACCCCCTTCCCAAGCAAAAACACACACATAACCCACACAGATCACACAACTCACATCCACACATACACACAAAAACACAGCTTCTACGCCTTTCCTTTTATGCATAGTAGGCAATTGACAAAAATGTCAAAAAGAAGAAAATTAGCCCTTGGCTAAGGATAAAATCAAAAATCAACGCATTGCATTTTGGTGGTCGATGAAATGTTGGAGTCACGAAAAAAGTCCATTCTTCCTTTTTTGGGTATTAATTTTTCTTGCTTAGACACTTGCATACACACCAAAATGCACAACCACCAACTGTGTAGAACACTTACAACAACACATACATGGAGAAAAAGCAACTTCCACCCCCCCTTTTTTTATGCATACTAGGTGATTGACAAAATGTCATAGAGAAGAAAAGTAGTCCTTATACTCCGACTAAAGCTAGAAATTAACGCCTATGCGTTCTAAGTAGTTAAGTGTTATGCACGGGAAACGAATGACAGGGGCAAGAATTAAAATTTACTCGTGGACAAAGAGAGAGATTAAAATTAATCTCGTTAATGGAGGTGGATGTAAAAAAATTTAAGCAAATTCAAAGATGAAAACTACTCCCCCTGATTCGATCTACTACCATCTCTATTTCCAAATTCTTTTTGAAAGAAACTTTAAGAGCCACCAATATTTATATAGTACACATTTTTACAAGACTAATGGGCCAAAGATATGTCAAATCGTTTAAAATAAAATTTAATATCACATTTGAATTCAATTAAATTACACAATTCGATTCATTTTTATTCCCTAATATGTCACCAAAATACCCTGCGAGAGAGAGAGAGAACAATTCAAATTACTTGCACCAAGTTTAAAATACAGACTTCTAAATACTATGCTATCCCAATTCCGAACTTGAGATTTAATTTGAAACTCTGTCAAAATTGAATATACAGAGTCTAAAGAGAACAAAATGGCAAGTTTGCCCTTCTGGTGCTTCAACCAACCAACCAACAATGAATTGTCTTCCGGGTCTGGACTCTAAAAGCTCAAATGTCAGTCTAAAGATAATGCCAGATATATACAGACCATTTCACCCCTAATAATTTTTTATTCTAATTAAGTTTAAGTTTTAATCTTTACTGCCTGAACCCAAAGCTTCCAGGCTTTGTCGGGTACCCAATGCCAAACGGGTCAACCGAGTTGGGGCAGTTTTGAGGGAATGAGTTCGGGTTCTGTTGGAAGTACGCCGAGTTATCAACTCGCTGAGTTCTGCTTCCACTTTGAATCTCTTCATCTAAAATTCCAAACTTCGAATCCACCTGGCAAATCTGTGGAATAAAAGGAACATAAACGCCATTTTGATTATTATTATTGTTGTTGTCATTCACATGTCCCGGAGTTGGACGCGCCGGAGCCTGAACGCCGGAGACATATTCCGGCGAGGAATTGAATGAAGCTAGACTTGCCCAATCAAAGTTCCCAGAACCCAAGCGCTGCAGGTTCAGCTTCTCATCTGGTTGGATCGCTTTAAGCGAGTTCATTGTCGGCAGAGTGAGAAACCGGTCATCAACTTCCGGCGAAGACTCGAACTCGAGCATTTCGTCAAATTGAGAGGAAGGCGACGAACATGAGCCGTGGCTATGTTCTTTGCTTTGGACACCAGATATGAGTTTTTGGCCGCTTGAATTCTTCTTGTAAATCCGACACAAAACCCAATCGTCCAACTGATCAAAAGCACCCAAAACTCTCATCAGATTTTTTTTTAATAAAAAATGTAAATTGAGATGATATATAGTTGCTTAGTATGCTTACCCTTGAACTTCCATTTTTTCTTGGAGGTTCTGAGAGTCTGAACTCATGCATAATCCAGTTGGTCTTTGTTCCTTTTGGTGCTTTACCAACGTAAAACACTAGAGCTTTCTTGATACCCACTTTTCGTCCTTGTGTTGTTATGACCTTATCAGTTCCGGTGGCCTTCCAATAGCCAGAGCCGGCGACTCTATTAGGCCTTGACCCATTTGGGTACTTCCGATCTCTTGGGCTAAAGAAGTACCATTCCTTCTCTCCAAACATCGCCTTACCTTCAAACAATACACACCATTATAAAACATATTAGAACAGCTACTACATATATGTAAGCAAAGAGAAAACTTTTTTTTGGGTTCAGAACTTACTGGGTAGAACCCAAGGATCGAATTTGTATAAATTAATGTCTCCAATGATTTGAAGGGGAAATTGATGTCCGGCGACTTTCCGGCACAAATACTGGACCAAGAGCTCTTCATCGGTCGGATAAAACCGAAAACCGGGTGGCAAGCTTAGCTGAGAGAGAGGGTCCGTCACCGACAGACCCATTTCCGATGATTTTAGAGAGAGAGAGAGAGAGAGAGAGAATCTACCGTAGCAGTAGAGAGAACTCAAGCTCTGAAGATATTATCTCTTTTTTATTTTTCAGAATAGGAGCTATGGAGGTGATAATATATAGGCGTAGAGTTACAGAGGAGATAAGTCCGGTCGTCGTTTTCTTTGTTCAGAAGTAGGACCCACTGAATATCACCGTTCATATTGTGCCACGTATAAAGAATTCGACTTTATCAAGCGGCCGACCTTATCCAAGTGGTGAAACAAGAGGGCAAGTGCATGAATTCCTCACGACGTCTTCGACACATGCCATGTGACGTGTAACCTCGAGAAAATTGAGGTTAAATAAAGGGTTGGTTTGATTAGAAAGAAAATGTGATAGAAAGTAAAAGAGATAGAAAGTGAAAAAGAAAGAAAGGAAAGTGAAAAAAAATATATTTTCTTGTATGTGTTTGATTATGATGAAAATTTTGTAAGAAAGTTTTAAGAAAAAATTATTCTATAATTTGGAAAGCAAGAAAGTTATAAGAAATTTTATTTAATTGTCTGAATTACTCTTATGTATAATTATTCAAAAGTGGTTGAGAAGATGAGGACTGAGAGGAGTTGTAGTATGGTAAAATAGGGGCAAGGTGGTAAACAGTGAAGCAGATTGACAAGTTTCACGGAAAAAAAAAATTCATGCAGATTTTGTGGGAAATCAAAAATCATCAGATACAAGAAAATTTGATCATGCGGGAAAAAAATTTTTTCCAAGAAACATTCGTTTCCTGCTAAACAAATAAAAAATTATTATTATTTTTTTCTCTTTCCCTTTTTTTCCACTATTTTTTCGCTAACCGAACAAAACCGAAGAGATACAAAAACACAAACAAACAAAACGGCGTTTAATTTTTTGTGTCTCTGTAACTGCGTGTGTGTGTGTGTGTGTGTGAGAGAGAGAGAGAGAGAGAGAGAGAGAGAGAGAGGGAGGCATTTTTCACGCGTGGGTTTAAAGAAAGGGTGGGGCTATTTTCTATTGAGTCCTATGCATTTTTAATTATAAAATTATTAAGTTTATCACTGTTATTTTATTTTATTAATGACTAAGTTTATCTTATTTATATTCACTTTATTAATAATTAAATTTATCTTGTACAATAACTAAAATACAAAAATCATAAAAAATTCTTAAGTATGTCTTAATGTGTTATGATACTGACAAATAGATTTTTAATAAAATATACAAAAAAATCTTATTTAAGCGTTAAAAAACTCCAAATAAACCTTAAATATAATATTTTTTATAAATTAAAAATTTCACATGAATTTCTCAATTAAGTCTATATACTTGTATATATATATATATATTTATATAAAATAAAAATCATTGATAGTGATAAAAAAACACATACAATAAAATAACATAAACTTGGAACCATTATCAATTTAAATATTGTTTGAGAGATTTATATTAAATATTCAAGTTTAGTATATTTTCATGTGTGAAACAAAATATATAAAAAAAACTGTTAAGGTGATGATTGATATACGATTGAACTCAAAATATGCCCAAAGGTGAGTTTGGGGGTGATCTGCTCAGATCTCCTAGGTCAGGCACTCAATCCCCCTCTGATGACTTAGAGGTTTTCCTCGACAGTTGCCCCTCTATTGGTTTGGCTCAATGACAATTATTTTCCACCCAAACACCACACAAATAGTAACAACACTAACAGGCGCATACTGATGCAAAAGAGTCACAATTGCCCAACACCCTCGCAACCATTGCATAGTAACAACTATTATAAGGAGAAAGCAAGAATATCGTCAAAGATTAAGCGAAACCCAAGATCAATTATAAATAAGATGCATAACCCTCAACAGTAATATACAAGTCATCGTAGTTCGAACAAATACTCTAGAATCCCATTTCTTATCAATATAAGTTCTAAGAGCAAAAAACTCCTTTAAAAGTGGATTAACTGAACTCTCAAGCCGATAAATCACTATAATTTTTTTGTGTGTTAATTCCCTTTCACTTGTCCAAATCTTAAGAGCATAAGAATTCAGACTGAGTTACTCAATATCTATTAATTTTTTATCTCTGTTCTATAATGCTATATACATCATTAAAATATATATTTAATTATTATTAGTGAGAATGAACTTAATTATTAATGAAATGTATATAAATAATGTCAACTTAATAATTTTATAATTTAGAGGATAATGAGTAGGAATAGTCCGACCTTTAAACAAAACGATGGGAGAGGGATGGAATAGAAAACACGTGCTAGCAACGTGGAGAGAAGACATGAAGTTAGGCTGAATTTTTTTTTTTTTTTTCAAAAGAAAGGAGAGCAAAGAAAAAGCAATTGTAACGGTGCCACAGTGTGTTAACACGTTACCATCTCTTCCTTTTGGTCTTTTGTAGGTTTCTTGGACTTTTGGGTTTCTGATTTTGCACTGAAGTTTTCATTTGGAATTTTTGTGCCACGTGGAAGCCTCTCCATAGAGAGAGAAAGAGGGGGCGGGGGAATCAAATGAGCTTAGGGTAGGTTTGAAATGTTTGGTAGGTCAAATGAGCACGTCAAAGGTTTTTGGGTAATCATGAGGAAAGTATATGATTGTGAGGACGAAATTTTGACAAGTAATAAGTTTTTGATTTCATTGTCAAAACAATTTTTTTTTTTGTTATAATGTGTCAATGGTTGGCTATCGGTTTTTTTTTTTTTTGGGTTAAATCAATCGATATTTAAAAGTTATTTTGAGTTCTGATTAATTTGGATTTAAGTCGGGTAGGATTATAAGGGCGATGTAGCTCTCCCGATCCAACGTATCTCTATTTTTAAAATTCAAACTCAAGACTTTAGTTAAATTAAAATAGTTTCTCACTAACTGATCTAACGTTCGATAATATTAGTTATCGATTAAGTTAGGCTAAAGAAAGTTTCCAAAAGAATTAGATTGCATTTAGCAGGATTGCAGGAATATATCTTACCATCTCAGTCTTTCAAAAATAAGTCACGTCATAACTAATATATGATATTATTAATTTATTATAAAAAATTATGTAAGACAAGTGAAGTGTACTAATCCAATGTGGAGGTTATGGAGATGTGCCATTGTGAAGGTTAGTGGTGATTATTGATTTAGGTGGGATTCTTATGCGATATTTTATCACATTAGTTGATTATATTAGATATCACTAATGGCTTATCGAGTGGTGAATTTGATTAAAATCTAACCTATTAAAAACTAAATAGAGCTAGTTCAAGTCACGGTGATCAACAACTGAATTTAAAAGAGTAATTTACGTAAGCCTAAACACTTTGTAATTAAAAAAAAAAACTAAATAGAGTAACCTAAATAAAAGGTTGAATGTGTTAGCTTATGTGAATTTCTAGGAGACTGTGACGAGGAAGAGCTAACTGTGGGTCTTCTGACCCAAGCCCAATCATTGGCCCTCTAGTCTTTGGATTTTGATATTTTGGGCCTAGTACCTGAGCCAGAAACCAGGGTCGTAGATTAAACCAGTTGGGCCCAAACATTACATGTTCAAAATTTAGTGAAAATTTGTGATGAGTTCCTCTAAATGTACTTGTTTGGAGATATATTCTGCAATGAAATTTATAAGGGGTTAAGTTCATGTTTAAAATTATATGTAATGACTTAAGTCCACTTTTTTTTTTATCTCAAAAATAAATTTTCTTAAAAGAAAATTAAATTAATTTCCTATTTTGGAAATTGTTATCTCTTAATTTAATGTCAATTAAAATATGCCAATAAAATCTTCATCATAAATCTAAAATTCAAATTCAAAGCTCTCTTTCTATAAATATATCAAATTTAAAACTCTCTCCCTCTCTAATATATATATATATATATATATATATATATATATATATTATGGGTTGTTATAGAGATGATGCAAGTATAGTGGTGACGGTGGTGTGGAGTAAAAATGAGCTATCGGAGTGGAACTTGAATGAATTTTTGTGTGGTGGTGACGGTGGTGAGTGTTGTTGTGGAGGTGATGACAGTGTGATGGTTGACGTTGCTCGGGAGGTGACAATGGTGCAATGGTGACAGTTCTATGGTGAGAAAAGTGGTAGAAAAAAATATATATATTCAAATTCATGTTATTATTTTTTTTATTATGTTACTGTTCTTGTTACTGCTTTTGTTAAGTATGTTACTGTTAGGGGTGTTAATCGAGCCCTTGTCGAGCCTTTGTCGAGCTTAATTTACACATTAACGAGCTGGCTCGTTTAACTATTTACTCTTAAACGAGCTTAAAATAGTGTTCAAGCTTGGCTTGATTAACAGCCCTAGTTACTGTTCATGTTACTGCTTTTGTTGAGTATGTTACTATTTATGGATTTCAATTTAGGTATATATGTTCTTATTCATGAATTTCAATTTAGTCTTAATATATATATATATCTAACCTATATATTCAAATTCATGTTATTATTATTTTTTATTATATTACTATTCTTGTTACTGTTTTTGTTGAGTATGTTACTGTTTATGTTACTCAATTTAGTATATATAGGTTAGATATATTTATAAAAATGACTATTTTTTTTTGGTGTTAGCTAAGATTATGGGTGGCAATCGAGTCGTATCATGTCAGATTTGTGTTAAGTCATTACGTGTTTGTGTCGAACATTAGTCACATCTAACTCAACTCATTTAATTAATTATGTCGTGTCAAATTACAAGGTGACTTGTTTATTTTTGTGTCGTGTTCGTGTTCGAGTTAATCAAGTTGGTGTCATAAAATTCGTGTTGAGTTCGAGTCGTGTCATCGTGTTAGTCAAATTTTTTTACCCCTAATTAAGAAGAGAAAAATATTTTTTTAAATTAAATATTTTTTTTATTTTTTTTATTTTTTAAATATATATA
>CM042197.1:3635785-3665338 GCA_023539305.1 Ilex asprella
GGGGGGGGGGGGAAAGGGAAGAGGAAGGGGGAATTATAATTAAGCCTGTTAACAGATTGAGTTTACATCCAAACAACTTAATTAACTATATTTTAACAAAATGTACCTAAATTTTAACTAAATTTTTTTAAATAATAACTTAATTTTTTTAATATTTATATAAACATATATAAATAATTCGGATCGAATCGGATATAAGTATATTCGATTTTTGAGTCCCTCAAAAATAAGATATGTGGTTTTGATTTGGATTATCAATAAAATATATTAGTTCTTATCCAGTTAATTAGATTCAAATTCGGATTGAATTTAGATCCGAATCAGGTCCATCGATATGCCTAACTGTAATTAGTGATTTTATATCATTTTCAATAATGCTTTGCCACCCTATAATGTGTGCTTTTTAATCGACTCAAATTTTTAATACATAATAAATAAATTTTAATTAATTTAAATCGAATTTTAATACGTAAAAAAAAAATTAAAAATAAAAAGGGTCTTATTGAATATATGTCTATATGAAGAGGGTATGAGTGAAGTCATGGACATTGTAGTAAAATCATATTCTAGGTAAAGTCATTAACCTAACAGGGAGTGTCAGTGATAGTTTAGATGATATAAGAGACTTCATTGAAGATATCTCTATCTAGAGGGATGTCAATGATAATTATCCTTTAAAAAAATTAAAACTTAATTTAAAAAAAAATATATATTCAGGTAGGTGAGATGTGTGGTTGAGACACAAAATCATCTGACGTTCTTTGCTGAACGGCAAGTCGTCTGACTTTCAAGGTTACATTTTCAAACGAGCCCAACTGATCATTCAAACACAAAGAAAATGTAAGCTTATATACATAAATATATATATGCAAGCAGAGAGAGAGAGAGAGAGAACCAAACAACGCAAATTGAAGAAGCAACAGGAGAGAGAGAGAGGAAATGATCTTCGGTGCAGATACTACAATGATGGCACTGATGGGACTATGGGCTTTTTTTTTACGACCATGGATGATGAAATGCGCAGTAGCGATGGTGGAAGTGATAGTGACTGGTATCCGTCAACTAGCAACAGAGACCAACAGAGAGTCCATCCTTAGCAACAGAGACTCATGAGCTGGTGTTTATTTCTAGCGAGTTCATGAGCTTGGTAGAAGATGAAAAAAGACGACGATAACCACCACCCCGCTACCACGGCCATTGATGCACTATATTTGATCAAATTTTGATTATAGGAAAAATTTCATCAACACCCCTCTAATTAGGCATAAATTGAAAGACTCCCCCTCCTCTTTCTGAATCTTTATTGCACTTATTTTTGGTTTACACTTTTAAATCAAAGACACCTTTTACACCGTAAAGTTTAACAGTGACGGTGAATAAATGAACTGTTTGCCTTCAGTTTTTTTAAAAATGTCCAAACTACCCCTCCTTATATAAATGTATTAAAATGACCTCAACACCTTTTCCTATATATATAGATCTGTACACCTCAACTCCCTGGTTTGGCTGGGCGTTGTGTAGCTGGAACCAAAGTGAACGTGGGGATGGCGGGAAGTTGTTCTCCATATTGATCACTTATCGTTCACTACAAAAGTTAATAAATATTTTTTGTCTTATATATTTGTTAATATTTTTTTATGCAATTTTTTTTAAAAATTTTCAGCCAGTTAATTTTTTAATTTTTTTATGCAAATATTTTTAAATTTTTCATGCAATTTTTTTAATATTTGTTCATGCATTTTTTTACTCAATTTTTTAATAGTTTTGATTTTTTTTATTTTGTTAAATCAATTTTTTTTCAAGCAATTTTATTTTTAAATTTTTTCTTGCAATTTTTATTTTTTTATTTGTAGATGTTTAAATGTCAGTATATTGTGATGTATTATTGTAGGATTCATGTCTTCTTCAAATGTTGGTGGAGGTAGAGACATAGGGGAACATGAATTTGACTTAAGATATAGTTATACACCATGTTTTTATGAGAAAAAGTTGTGGTTAAGATAGTGGAATCTGAAAAGCCTAGAAAAGGAAGACTGTATTACAATTGTGAAAAAAGGTTCTGCAGATTTTTTGCATGGTGTCATCCGAAATCTATTGTACCACTAATCGCCCAACCTGAAAGGTATGAAATGGGACATCACAACACAGATACAAATGTTGAATTAAACAAGTTGGCTGCAAGAGTGAAGTCGATAGAGGACACCCTACAATGCATGAAGAAGATGATGACAGTTGTAATTGTGATTTTAGTGTTACATCTTTTAGTTGGAACGAAGTAGTTGCAGCTTGTTGGAACGAAGGAGGACAACCTAATGCTTTTGTGCTATGTAATATGACTGGTTGTTCTAATCTGATGTTTTTGTTCTATGTAATATGACTGCACATGCTTTTGTTAAGCATTGCAGTTCTATGTAATATGAATGCACATGCTTTGTTCTATGTAATATGAATGCACATGCTTTTGTTCTATGTAATATGACTGCATATGATTGTAGTTACATTCATGAATGTTCAAATATGCATCCATTTCCATACATTCATAATAGTTACAAAATTTGCTCATATTTCCAATTATTCTGTTGTGACATTTGTAGGTATTCTGCACAAAAATTTACAAGTCAAACTATTTGTTCTACACAAAAGTCATACTCTATTCCTATGTTAAACCAACTATATTCAAGTATTCACACCAGGAACAAAAACAAGCAAAAAGTCTTTCATCTGTCTTGTCCTCTTCCTACTCTATCCCTGCAGTTTGTGTCTCCCCCATGTCTCCTGCCCCTGCCCCTGCCCCTCATTTTCTTTCCTCTGCCTCGTCCTTTTTCTATGTCCACTGCCCGTTCAATGTTCTGATTTTTTTGTGGCAAACTAGGTTGTGCTGATGTTCCTATTCCCTTGTCCTTACTCTTCCTCTGCCTACACCAATCCCTCCAGTTGCAGATACCTAATAAGTATGGAAAAATGAATTAGTAGCTTGTGCATTTTGTAAACTAAGTAACTTAAAAAAATTAAAGAATTACTACCTGTTCATTTGTTAGTCCAATTCCAAGTTCTGCTTGAGAAGTTGTATGTTCTGCCATCACAGGAGCTGGTTGTTGTGCACTCATATGAGCTGTTTGTTCTGCCATCATAGGAGCTGGCTGTTCTGCCCTCACAGGAGCTCTTTGACATGTCCTTTTATTATGACCAAACTCTTTGCAAATTTTACATTTCACACTTAAAAAGTTCCTAGCAAAGTTAGTTTGTGATGTTGGCTCATCTGTCTCCCTCTTCCTATTTTTTTTTTTGGGTTTGCCTAGGAGTCTTCTTAGAGGGGAATGAGATAACATATTACCAACTACATGTGACCATTTTCTCTGGTCTCGAATGGTGTGTATCATTAGCTCATGAGCTTTTAAAAATGTCTCTTTCTTGAATTAATCATCACCGTATTCCTCAATATTCAACCTCTTGTGTGCAATTGTCTGTGCTGCATGTTTACAGGGTATGCCTGATCCCAGGCCATACAATCACATTTTTTTTCATCAAATACCACTACGTATCATATCCCATTATCCATTATCTCATACTGCATTCCACCTGCATGCACTACAGAACATGATCTTGAATCAACAATGATTTTGTTAAGTTTTTTCCTCACATTCTCTGTCACTAACCCTTCCTAACTGTTGCCCCTTTCATGCCTCTGTTGAATCCTAGTCATAAATTTAGTCCTGATGTTATCCAACAAATTAATAATAGAATTTGACCTCAAAGATCCTACTCAACTATTGAAAGATTTACTTAAATTATTGGTCACATGATCACTCTTAATTCTGGTATCAAATGCATGCCTAGACCAGCAACTAGATGGTAGCCTACTCATCCATTGGTATGCATCTATGGACTTGGACTTCACCTCTAGCATAGTTTCATTGAAGTCCTCTTCATTGTATGCTCTAGTTGTTTTCCAAAATAACCTTTTAGGCAAAACACCAGGAAATTTTGCCTTTAAGTTACAAAAATAATTGCCTACAACACCTTCTGTGACTAGCATGTGGGAATTTATTCTTCAACGCATGTTCAAGTCCCTGCCAGTGAATGCATATGTAGTAATAGCAGTAAAAAAACAGTAATAGCAGTACAAAAAAGCAGTAATATCAGTAAAAAAAAAGCAGTAATAATAGTACATACTTTTTGTTGATCAGATATGAAACAAAGTGGAGATGCATGGTGTCCAATGACTTCAGCTAAATGACCAATGAAGAAATTCCAGCTATCATACCTCTCACTCTTCACTACACTAAATGCAACAGGAAAAAGACCATTGTTAGCATCTAGGGCAATAGCAGATAATAGAACACCACCTTATGTCCTTTTCAAATGGCATCCGTCAAGGTCTATGAATGGTTTGCATCCACTGATAAACTCTCTGCTAAGAGCATTAAAAGCTATGAAAATCCTCTTGAAAGACCTCTTACCATCTGCATTTTGATCATCAATTTCTATGGCAACAAGACTACCCGGATTACTTCGAATGATTTCATTTTCATACTGCCTCACTTTTTCATAAGCTTCTACATGATTCCCATCAATGTCATCTGGTACTTTCCTCTTTGTTCTATAGCACTTCTGCAAATATGCTTGTTTATGTAACTTAGCATTGACTATTTCTTAAAGAGCATCAAGTTTTATTTCAAGATTACTACGTATTTCATTTTCTAATTTCTTAGCAAGCCAACTGGATGTTGCCTCAATACTGTAACTATTTAAGACACATGTGTGTGGACCTCTCAATGTCTTAATACTATATGTAACACCATCAGGAAGTGGAGATGCATGAATCCTCCAATTGCAGCCCCCATTTCTACAGTGACATGTAATCATTTTCCTCTCATTTTTATCTCTTACAAGCTAAAATCTCTCTTGCACAACATATTCTTTCAAAATCTCTCTGAATTGATGAATATCCATAAACAGTTGACCAACCTCCAACTGCACTATCCCATCAGACTGTATTTCAAACTCTCTCCCATATCTATTAATGTCAAATGTCCTTGCAGTAGTTTTGTGTCTTGTTTTGTCCACATTAGATTCAAAATCAACATCATCACTATTTTTAGCTTCATCATTCCTTTAGTTCTCCACATTGGACAGGCTCTCCACATGCTCCACATCGGCAAAACTCGCCACATTTCCCTGATTCTCCAAACTGCTCATATTCTCCAAACTACCCACATTCTCCACACTATTTCTGTTAATAACAATGTTTTCAATTTCTTGTGGAATAACATGTATGTTTATGTGTTTTCTATTATTGTGCCTACTAAACATCTCCATTACATCTTTGTCATCATCTAATAACATTCTGTCATTTGAACCAGACAATTCACAAAATAATTTGATCACTAAGGTCAATGTCGATGAACACAATATAAATACATTTGATAATAGGTGCACATGACAATACGTATCTCGGTCAACGTTCTGTGACATGTATTGTTGTCCATCAAAGTGTATGAACAAGTCAATCAATTTAACAGTCATTTCTACAACAATTTCAAACACAATAGGACATTCAAGAAATGAAGAAAATCATATATGTAGCATGTTTGAAACAAGAAGGATTTTTAGAAAAGATTAAAAATTGAAGCCCTAGTTTCAATACTGTCATAGGCATAAATATCTATGGATAATGCAATAGAAAACTCTGAACTATGAGGATAAACGATGAACAAAACACCCAAATCCATAAAATAAATATAATTATACAAAAAACGTAAAAAAAAATTCAAATCTGTCCAAACCCTTACTTAAAATCTACGGAGAATGGGGTAGAAAACCCTGAACTATGTTCAGTATGAGGATAAAAGATGAACAAAACCCCCAAATCCATAAAATATAAACCCTAGATACCAAAAAAGTAAAAAATAAAATAAAAATTGAACTATGTTTAAACCCTTACTCAACTATGTTCAATGTCACTAACTCTGAACTATGTTCAGACGATAAATATGAATAAAACCCCCCAAATCCATAAAAGATGAACAAAATCCCAGATACAAAAATACGTAAAAAAACACAAAATTATTTGGTACATACCAGAGAATATTCGATGCTCACTCTTCAAATTATTCGATGTTTGGAATCACAAAGATCTTCCAAGCCTTCAGCAGTATTCTTCCCCTCTCTCTCGCTTTCTGTCTGTGTTCGTAATCATGGAATGCACAGAGACACTAGGTTGGGTTAGGTTTAATAAATAGGTGGAGTTAACTAAACTTAACCATAGTTAATAGTATAGGTTAAATATGTATGCATACATAGTACGTATAAAATTCTTAGGGTTATTTTTGTAAATTAACCCTTGCCATTAACGCCGTTACCAGACAATGTCTAACAGGGGTAGCAGTGAAGCTTCAGAAAGGGGAGTGGGTGTCTTTGAATTTATGCCTAACTAGAGGAGGTGTTGATGAAATTTTCCCTTGATTATATTATTTGAACGTTGTCAATGTCATTCAATTAAAAAATTGAAAAAGTTTTTATTATATTTTCTAATTTAATTAAAAATATATTTTATCTTTATTTTGTGGTTTAATTAAGATTTTTTTAATTTTTTAATTTATTTAGGATTTTAGTTTTCTAATTGCTTTAGGTTTATACTACGAAGAGAGAGAGAGAAAGAGAGGGAAAGAGAGTCATCATGTGTACGTTACACACACAGTGGCTATATAAGTGGCTTTGAAATATCTTCTGGTCTACAACAAAATCAACACTCCAAAGGCCATCTAATTGTTTATTTCAATTCTTTTATATTTGACCTACTTTTTCAATTATCATCTATTATTGACGTGACAACAGAACATTCAGTGGACGTGACCATTGAGAAGGTGCTGCTGTGATCGTCTGAGTTAGATTTTGGAGTCGTTGGTATCCGTCAATACCCCTGCGTGGGAAAACTCAGCTGCTTTAGGACAGTGATCACAAGTCTTTTAGACTTGCAGATCAACTCTTTCCTTTTATCTTATATTAGTAAGTGCACACGTACATTACACGTGAACTATTTAATATTAAATTATAGGATGACAAAAGCTTGAGACAAAATTCTAATATCTTGATTATAGAATATATCACCAATCATGACTACAAAGCTATCTTTTACGCACTATAAAATAAAAAGCAATAACCTTTTAATTTGTTTATTTATACATTGTATGTGAATTAGTTTTCTTATTGGTTTCATTATTAAACTATCACAAAAGAAGTTAAGTTTTTTTAAGGTAGATGTGTATTTTCACGTCGATATATATGTAAATATCCAAATATACTTTTTTTTCTCCAAATATTGGGTAAGAGATCTATCATGAATTCTTAATATTCTGCTTTTAGCATTTGGTTTGCAAACCCAGACAAATAACACCTGAAAGGACAAATAGATTATTGATGCTAAGAATAGAACTTCGGAATATTAGTTAACTACTGTGCCGACAAGTACTTTACCAAAATTTAATTTCAATCGCTAATTTTGATTTGAATGATTAACAATCATTGATTGAAAAAATAATCAAGTACTAAAAAATAAAAAATTTACACGTGGCTAATTGACATTTTCCTTTTATAACTGGACCCGAAAATATATAGTGCCATTTGACAAATGAGAATCATGTGTTAAAAGACAATCCTCAAACAAATTTATGAACAGATATAGAAAACCTAAAAAGTGCCGCAAAACTTAATAGTCGTGGAAAGCAGAACCTAATGTCATCAAGCTAAAGCAAAACAATTAGTACTCTAATATTACTATCCCACATGAAATTGAGCAATATGGTTTTGTTACGTTATGCAGATTCTCATTGAAAAAGTTGGGTGCAACTCTTTTTTCGTTAGAATGTTTCAATTCTTAGAAGTATTGCCTTAATAAATGCACTCAAATAACATATTGCCGATCAAAAGTGGCTCTAGCAAAGTTACTACTGTTATCATCAAAAGACAAACAAATAAGATTGCAAATTGGTTCCTTGTCGAGGCCACAAGCAGTACCTCATTTTTACATAACAAGGCATGTTATTTTAAAAGCATTTTTAAGATGACAAGACATACCCCAACACATCAACAATGTGGCCGAGTTGAAGTTCACCACCAAAATCAGAAGCAAATACATTTTCAGATCATTTCACAGGTCTCAACATTAGCGATATGCTCAGATTGAAATTCACTGTCATATTAATTGAATATTTTCACACAAGCAATGAAAAAAATTAGAAGACAATGTATAAAAAGAAGAGCAGCGATTTAATTTAAGTGTGACAAATTCATCATCAGGAGCAACAATTATTGAAAAGATGTTCTCATACTTAATTACCCAATTATTTATTTAGCCTTCTCCTTGATTTGTAACAGACATGAAGCATATATATATTAACAATTTAAGTTTCTTGGAAACCTAGAGGTGCCTTTTGGTTACTCTATTAGTAGTGTAAGTTTAGGTTCTAAAAGAAATTACTTAAGACAAAATTGATTAGATTGGAGTCCATGGTAAGCATCAAGTAGCCTCTTTTATAGGCACCTTTTTAACTGAAGCATAAATCGGACAACACTAATATTTAGTGGAAAAATATGGTTAATAATGGATAAAGTTTCTGCCATAGGTCCTTCTCTTTCATTAAATAATGCATTCAAGTCTCTGGTTCTCAATGCCTAAGAACTCTACATGTGAAGCACCTAGTTATATTTATCTCTTATCTCACATCCATGTTTCTAGTTCTAAGTTATCTTGAATTTCTTATTCAACTAAATAAGTGAGAAAGTCAAGTCTCTTCAAAAAAGAAATTAGATTTCATCAGTCAATTGTTGCATGAAAATACAACAGATGTAAATCGATCTTCTCCATCCCGAAACCAAAAACCAAACAATTCAAATTTGCCACTATTTTAGAACCTAGATTAGTCATCCAACCCAGTAATACAAATTAACAACTGTGGCACAAACAAAAAAGTCGTAATACTTTTCAGAAGCAATCCAAGATATAGAGAATTGTCTACGAACAACACATATCAGTTATAGTCAGTATCAATTTATCTGAGCAACGCCTAAAATGCATATATACCAAAGGAATAGCGTACGACAATGTCCAGTACAAAATCTCACAAGAATGACCACAACGCCTTCCACCTCCAAGGCTAATAGAAGTGCAACTGATTTCACTTCATTCATTAGTCTTAATGGTAACTTTTTATATTCACCAATTGCACACTTACTCAAATAATTTCATCCAAAATACTTAACCGATGATCCATAGTAAGATTTTTCGAAAATCCTTTAGTATAACAGAAATCTAGGTGGATGTGATTTTTCATGAGCCCATCCATTACATGGTAAATATTTACATAACCTAAACAACATAACAATATATTCAACCCTAATATTAAATTACTTGGAGGAGTAATTGTCATGATTTCAGCTCATGTTGAAACAATCACCAATCATAAACACAATAGAGGAAATGTATTGTACAAGCCCATTTATAATAGAATCATATGCAAGAAAAAAATGGGTAACACAAATATGCCCATTATTGTTGAATATATGCAAAAAAGGAAAATAATTACCTGGTTACTATAACAAAGTAATACATAGAAACTCTAGCTAGGTAGACCAAAGGCCACGTGCCACCTTCCAAGTTCCTTTAATTTGTGTCTCCTTTAACTTGTTCTCAATCAATGTTGAAATCGAAATAAGGGTATGACCAAGGAAAGTTATTTGTCATGAGCACATCCAAGAAATATTTATATAACATTTTTTTACGGATGATAGACTTGAAAGAAAACAAACTATCCACCTATAATAACAATAGAACAATCTGAACAAAATCACTATATATCCATGTGCAACTATAATTAAGATAGAAGCAAAATTTAAAGTCAAAACTCTAGATAGTTGGGCCAAATATATGTTTTACATAAAAATGGAAAATTAATAAAAGTTACTAGGAAAATACTTCAAAGAGATGATCTTCTTTTAGGATCTAGTAGTATAGAGACCTGAATAGCTCAGTCCACCAATATTGCTCTTTAACAACATAGCAATATCACATTTATCTATCTTCAAATGAAAAAAGATCATATTTACCTTTGTCATCTGCCCAAGATTCAATTATTGTTGTCGGAACCCTTGAGCAATGACAAACTCTAATTATCAGTTAACAATCCATGACTTAGATAGTCCAATGGCTATCCATTGAAATTAATAGTCCAATGCTTATTCATGACAAAGATAAGTTCATAACTGTTAGAATGACAATATCAGTGTAATAACAATCCATGGCAACAACCAACCATGGCATCAACCAACAAGCAAATTAGTTCAATGGCTGTCTATTACCCAATGCATAAACCAATAATATTAGCCGCATAATCACAATGAGATGAAAAAATAGAGAGGAATGTGAGGAGCAACAGAAAATAATGAAACAAAATGCAAATAGTTGTTCAAAAAGTTCTGGCAAAAGCTTAAATTAAAGATGCTAATAAAAAAACTTAACAGATTGAATTGAAAGAAATGAAGGGTAGCAGTCTCACAGAACACCTACACAATCAAGAAGATTCATCACATTTAATGAGTTCATCACGACATAGATTGATTTTGTAACCAAGAAGAACAAAAAAATTCAGCACATCATAGATTGTACAAAATTATGTTCAAATCACTTTCGTTTGTGCACAAGTATAAAATAACAACAAAATGCATAAAAGTAAATAAAAAATTTGGGCCACAGATTGACTCAATCAACCAATAAACTAGAAAAAGGACAACAACTATTGAACCATGAAATACAACCAATAACTCACATGGCCCATAGAAACAGTGCGTTTGTCAACTGAATGAGATGACCATTTGCATGAAATAGTACTTAAGCTCAGCATATAAAGCAAATCAATCATAGCAAGCAAAACCAATTGGTGAGAAGACCAAAAATATATGGAATACGGATCATCTTACCACATCAGAAACTTTCGCTAATCTAGACATTTGGGACGACAATTGATGAAATCAAAATGCAAGAGATCTTTGGTTTCATCTTGAACGAATGTAAGGTGAGAGGGTAACTGCTATATTCATTGCACAGAAACAGAAAGGGCACCATCTCACAATAGTTATGATGAATAAAATTGGTTTTATAAGATTAGTTAAGGCACAGAAACAGCAAGCGCACCGTGTCGTAATAGTTATGATGGACAAAATTGGTTTTATAAGATTAGTTAAGGTCAAAATTGAAACATAAAAAAATTTCTCATGAAGGTACTTTTATAGGTAGTAAGATAAGCTATAGATTAACAAAATTAAATATAATTAATTTCATACTAAAGGAAAACCAAAAGACATTGAGGGATATGATTGACTTTATATCAATAGTTAAGGATTAAAATGGAATATAAATGTTTTTCAACTCTCCCCACTTTTTTAAGTAGTATAGATATAGATATAAATATTATATAGATATATCATATTTTACCAATTTAGTTACTGTTTTTTTCTGTTCATGAGCATTCTACTGTTATTGACCAAATACCTTCAGTTTATATTATTACTTTTATCTCATCTATTATTTATGTATTAAATTGTCTTATTTAATTTGACACTTTATTGTTTAAATGTCGTATTTCATGTTGACATTTTAAAGAAAATATACACAATATGTAAATTTTGTTTACACAATCTAAAGCAGCTGACTTTTTGTTGTTAAAAAAAACTTTTTGTTTTTTCTAGGAAAAAAAATAGTATCAGTTTAAAAAAAAAATGTTTTTTTTCTGTTTTTCTAAAAAAACAAATTTTAAAAAAAACTATTTGAGTTTTCTGGAAAAAAAAGTTTTTTGTATTCTTTTGAAAAAAAATGACAGTTTTTTGGAAAACAATTTTCTGAATTTTTTTTTTTAATTTTCAGGAAAATAGTGTTTTGAAGAAAAAAAACAATTTTCGTTGATTTTTTTTTTTACAGTTGGCATTTAAATTCAATACAGGTTCTTTGCATATATCTCTTATTATTTCTTTGTCCTTGAATTCTAAGTTAAAAATAAGTAAACTAAAAGAAGCTAATAGTGTTAAACCCGAAAAAATTAGTGGTCAAAATTTTCATAGGTGGTAAAAACAAGTTTAATATTGGTTGACCGTACTACGCTTAATTTATGCTATAGAAGCCTCAATCTAGTCAAGTATCCTTTTCCAGTTTCCTCTCCAAACTATAAACACGCTTAGGGTTGGTACAAACTCACAAAATGAGAGGCTCCCTAAGGTAAACCTAGTGAAAAATAGTAACAACAACCGTAACAATTTCCAACCTAGGAGAAGAAATTTTAAGAATAAGAGGTTTAATGGTCGCCATAATAATGGTCAAAAACAAAATTATCAAAACAACAACAACAACAATAATAATAATAATAATTTCAAGGGCTTATGGAGAAAGATGATGTCTTGCTTTGTTTGTGGACGAACCAATCACTTGCCTAAGGATTGCTACTACAAGAAGACTGAGTTGTATAAGCCAAAGTCAAAGCCAAATCAAAGAGGTCCAAGAGTCCAAGTCAGTGTTCTAATGGATGGAGATAATTTGGCTGAACCCTCCTTTAAGTATAATTGTTTCCTAGGTAATTTTACCTATCAAAAATAAAGATTGGTGGCTAGACTCTGGGGCTAATATACATGTTTATTTTGATCGTGATTTATTTAAAACTTATTAGAAATCAAGTGAAGGAAGTGTAACGCTAGGAAATGATTCCGTCGCACAAATACTAGGAATTGGAAACATAGAGTTAAAGATGATATCTAGGAAGACATTGATCTTGAAGGGAGTGCAACATGTTCATGAAGTTAGAAGAAATTTAGTCAGTGTGTCGTCCTTAGTCCAACAAGGTTATAAGGTTGTAATGGAGTCAAATAAAATTGTGATAACTAGGAATAATATATTTGTTGGCAAAGGATATGTTTGTAACGGTTTATTTAAATTGAATGTACTTTCAGAAGTCACTGAAATTTCTCATCAAATTTTCAATGTTGAATTTTGCAATGTATGACATGGAAGATTAGGACACATAAGTCTAAAGATAATCAAAAGGATGGTGGGTCTCAATCTTATTTTCAAGTCTCATATAGATTTTAAACATAAGTGTGAAATTTGTGTACAAGCCAAACAAACTAGAAAACCTTATAAGAGCGTAGAAAGAAATACCCAACTTCTACAACTTATACATAGTGATGTATGTGATTCTAGTAGACCGCCAACAAGAGCTGAAAATAAATATTTTGTGACTTTTATAAATGATTGTTCTAAATATTGTTATATTTATCTTATCAAGAGCAAATATAAAGTATTTAATAAGTTTAAGATATATAAAAAGGAGGTTGAAAATTAATTAGAGAAAAAAGTGAAAAGACTAAGGTCCGATAGAGGGGGTGAGTGGTGAATATACTCTAAGTGACCTTAATACATTATGTGAAAAAACATGGAATAATACATAAAGTGACTCCTCCTTGTTCTCTCCTCAGTCAAATGGGGTAGCTGAAAGAAAAAATAAAACCTTAATGGATATGGTAAATTCAATGTTGACTAGTTCTAGCTTATCTGATAATTTGTGGGGAAAAGTTATACTTAGTGCTTGTTTCATCATGAATAAAGTATATGTTAAAGATAATGAGAAAACTGCATTTGAGATATGAAAGGGAAGAGTTCCTAACCTTAGCATCATGAAAATGTGAGGGCGTTTAGTTAAGGTAGTTATTCCCGAACCAAAGAGAAAGAAAATAGGTCCTAAGACCGTAGATACTGTCTTTGTAGGATATGCCCAAAATAGTCGTGTTAATAGATTCTCAGTTATTAATTCAGAAATTAGTGAAATTTCAAACAATGCTATAATTGAATCTAGATAAGCTACATTTTTTGAATATATTTTTCCTTTTAAAAATTTAATGCCTAGTAAAGTAAGAGAAACACTGATTAACCATCAAAAGTGCTATTTTATTATATTTAATGATTGGTTAATTGCATATTATTTGTTATTAAATGAGTTAAATTCCTTGATTTTTTAGTTTAATACTTTTTCTAGTTGTTTGATTTATTTTGCAGGTAAATTGATTGATTTAATGTAATAATGGATAATGCAAGTGAAACAACTACTAGAAGAAGAATCATAACTGATAAGGATTGAAGAATCATGAGGAGAATAGAAAGACTTGAAGATAAATCAGTAATTCAATCCTTATAAGAGTCCAAGTTTGAAGAAAACTCATTTAAAGTTGAATTTGAAAAGTATTCTAGAAGATAAGGATTGGACATATCTTCAGTATTTTGGTCATAACTTTTGACTCTAATATCCGATTGACCTGATTTTTGCGGGGTTGGAAAGAAGACTCCAAGGGCTACAAAAGTGTATTTCACGAAAATTTTGTGATTCAGCCTCTAAATATGTAAAATTCTAGCTCAAAGTCTGGACAGATTTTGTACCCACGAGGCAAAAATTTAATGCACGGGATTTGACCTTACAAAACTTCTATTTGGCAAAAAAATTCTTCCAAGCCAACCCTAAATCTTCTACCTATACCTATAATTTATTTGATTATAAATAGGGGTTTTTATCTTAGGATTAAAACTCATTTTCCATCTTTTTATTTTTGCATTCTTTCTATCATGCCCGGCTAGAAAGCTCCGCTAGGGCTAGAGGAAAATCTCTCAACGGAGTACGGTATTTTTATTGACTTTTGTACTTAATGATTTATGTTATTATGTTAATTTAATTCCTAATATTTTAGCAAAGTGTTTATGCTGTAAAAACTCCTGAGTTGTTGTGCCACGTACATCGATTGCTTGAGTTTCCCTGCGTGTAAATCACTGGTTATTCCATGCTAGTAGAATTAATATGATTTCATAAAATAATATGATTGAATGATTATTCAGGTTCCTGGTAGTCTTTTGATTATAACTTTCGGATTGACCACTTGATTTGTTAATTGGGTTAACCGACATTTAATTCCTATTTCGAGTCAAGTCTTTGAGTCTTTAATTATTATTGTACGAAGTTGAGAGGGAGTACTTAATGCTCTAGTATTTTTAATATTGTTTTAATTACCAAATCCAATCTTCTCCGATCCACAAATTTCCAATTCAATCCTTTTTACTCTTGAATTATTGTTAGTTTTTTTGTGTGACTGTTTCTTTGTTGCAATTCCTCGTGGGATCGACCTCGGACTTTCCGAGAATATATTACTCTGCTCAACCTGCGCTTGGGTTTACACTTTTAAAGTTGAAGCAAGTTTTTTATTCTTCAACTGATGATCAATCTTCTATTAGTTTTATTACTCTCATAGAGAAAAATATAGAACAACATGTAGAGCTAAGGAGAAGTAAAACACCTAGAATAGAGAAAGACTTAGGAAAATTATTTTTTACTTTTCTAGTAGAAGGAGAACTAACGACATATAAAGAAACTATGTCTTCTATCGATACACATTTTTTGAAGGAGGCTATTAATAGTAAAATTGAATCTATATTGCTTAATAATACTTGGGAGATAGAATTGCCTCTTGGAAGCAAAACTATTGGGTGTAAGTGGATATTTAAGAAGAAACTAAAATCTGGTGGGAGTATAGATAAATATAAAACTAGATTGGTGGTTAAAAGATTTACTCAAAAGAAATGAATAAATTATTTTAATACATACTCGGCTATGACTAGTATCAGTACCATTAGAATACTAGTAGCTTTGGCATCTATCAAAAACTTAGTAATATATCAAATGGATGTCAAGACCGCTTTTCTAAATGAAAATTTAGATGAAGAGCTATATATGAAACAACCTGAGGGGTTTGTAGTAAAAGGATGGGAGCATAAGGTTTGCAAGTTAGTGAAGTCTTTATATGACTTTAAACAAGCTCCTAAACAATGGCATGAAAAGTTTGTTAAATTAATCCTAGAGTATGGTTTTAAAATTAATGAAAGTGATAAATGTTTATATTGCAAGGATAGTGATATTAGTTGTGTGATTTTATGTCTCTATGTAGATAATATACTAATTTTTGGGACAAACTTGGAGGTCGTTAATAATGTTAAATCTTATTTATCTACTAAGTTTGATATAAAAGATTTGGGAGAAGCCTATGTAATCTTGAGAATGAAAATAGAGAAAACATCTGATGGAATATCTCTTAGTCAGTCTAGCACCATAGAGAAAATGTGGAAAAAGTTTGGTTTTTATGATAATAAGTTTGTATCAACACCATAAGATCCTCGTGTACATTTGAAGAAAAATAAAGGAGAACTGATTTCACAATTGAAGTACTCACAATGATTGGGTCTTTGTTATATGTAGCTAATAAATCTAGACCACATATCTCGTATGCCATAGGGAGATTGAGTAGATATACATATAGTCTAAGTAAAGAGCATTGGGTTGCGTTAGACAGTGTCTTTAAGTATCTTAAAGGAACCTTAGACTGCTCTTTATGTTATAGTAGATTTCCTAGTGTAGTAGAGGGTTTTAGTGATGCAAATTGGATCACTGATAATTTAGATATAAAATTCACTACTGGCTATGTCTATTTGTTAGGAGGAGTAGCCATATCTTGTGGATCTTAAAAACAAACACTAATATCAAGAAGTACTATGGAGTCAGAACTTATTGCCTTAGATACCATGTGTGCTGAGGTTAAGTGGATAAAGAATTTAGTGAAAATTGGAAGTGAGTTCCTTTAGATGTACTTGTTTAGAGATAAATCCGACAAGGAAACTTATAAGGAATTAAGTCCATATTTAAAATTATGTGTAATGACTTAAATCCACTTTTTTTTTAATCTCAAAAATACCCCTAACAATGTTAAATTTGGTCAATTATGAAAAGTCATATGTTAAATTTTTTAGATATATCTGGTAGCAGATTATTCAATTTTTTATGGAAATTGAATATATCATAATCTAATGCTTGAATTATGACAAAAATCATTGGTCTATTAATTCAATTTCATATCAAAAGATTCCATTAACAATTCAAATTCAAATTCAAAATTTGAATCAAGGAAAATTCGTTGATGCTTATACTATTCAATAACAGACTTTTGTGTTTTGAAGGGAGTTTCAAAGGTGATTTCAAGCAGCAACTGGAATTCGAATTGTTCTGTGATTCCAGTTCAATTTACTAGTTCTACGAATTCCTGTGATTCAATTTCGTCTTTTGTTTTGTTAAAAAATTATGATATACTGAGGTATTTTCATTGTAATTGATTGATTTACATAATATGAATAATAGTGATATTTTGAACATTTACCGTAGATTGAAAGTTGCTTGCCGGAAATTCGATATTAATTACTGGAATTCATATTGCACTGTTATTTGCCAGAGTTATTTTTTATTTTGAAATTATGTTCTAAGTTTATTTTTTCATGCTACTGTTCGTGCTTTGGAATTAGAATTATTATTTTTTTGTTTTTTTTTTCTTTTGTTTTTGTTGAAATTCAATGTTACTTATAGGTAGTCGTATCACGACGTTCTTTATAGGAGTTTTTTTTTTTATTTTGTTTTTGAAATTAGGTTCTAAGTGTATTTTTCATATTACTGTTCGTGTTTTATGAGAATTAGTATTGATTTGTTAAATTGAATGTTTCATATTGTTGTTTTTGTTGAGTATGTTACTATTCATGTTATTATTATTTTGAGCATGTAACTGCTTTTGTTAAGTATGTTACTATTATTATTTTCCTAAATATTAATATTCAATGTTACTATTTTTTAAATATTTTTTTATATTTGAATTAGACAGAGATAATTATTGTTAAGCATGTTATTATTTTTATTAAATATGGTACTATTTTTGTTGAACATTTTACTACTGTTAGTTTTTTAAAAATATTAATACTAAATGTTACTATTTTTTTATGTTTAAATGTTACTTTTTTGTGTGTTTAAATGATATTATTTTTTGTGTCTAAATGATAACTTTTTTTTGTATTTGAATGTTACTATTTTTTATTTTTAATGTTACTATATATATATTCCTAATTTATATATGGATATAGATAAATATGAGAGAAAATTTTATAATGTTAGTTAAACTCTTAAGATTTATGAGTTTTTAATTTTTAGTACTACTTCATTTCTAAAGGAAAATGATAATCTGGTAAAATTGACAAAAAAATGACTTCATAACAAATACATTTCATTGACAGACTTAAGTTCAAACAAGTCTATATAGGGGGACCGACCTCCAAATTTTTCAAGAATTTATTACTAGAGATACCTCTAGTGAAAAACTCATACCTGCCATTTCATTGCATTGTGATAGTAAGACAATGATTGAGCTTGTGAAACAGAATCATAATAATAAAAAGATGAATAAACATATACAAGTGAGAAATAAATCAATAAAGAAAATGTTGAGTAAAAACATAATCTCACTAGACTTTGTAAATTCTGAGTTAAATATAAGTGAAAATTGAAGGTGAGTCCCCCTAGATGTACTTGTTTGGAGATAAGTCCTGCAAGAAAACTTATAAAGAGCTAAGTCCATATTTAAAATTATATGTAATGACTTAAGTCCACTTTTTTTTTTATTTCAAAAATACCCTTTCTTGAAAGGAAGTTAAATTAATTTCCTATTTTGGAAATTGTTATCCCTTAATTCAATGTCAATTAAATATGTCAATAAAATCTTCATTATAAATTTAAAATTTAAAATTCAAATTCAAAGTTCAATCTCTCTCTCTATATATATATAGATTTCAAATTCAAAGCTCTCTCTGTATATATATCAAATTCAAAATTCTCTCTCTATATATATATATATCAAATTCAAATCTCTCTCTCTCTACATATGTATATATATATATATATTGGAGTGGAATTTGAATGAATTTTTGTGTGGTGGTGATCGTTGTTGTGGAGGTGATGATTGTGCGATGGTGGCAATGCTATGGTGAGGAAAGTGGTATATATATATTCAAATTCATGTTACTATTTTTTTATTATGTTACTGTTCATGTTACTTCTTTTGTTGAGTAAGTTACTGTTCATATTACTGCTTTTGTTGAGTATGTTACTGTTCATATTACTGCTTTTGTTGAGTATGTTACTGTTCATATTACTATTATTTTAAGCATGTTACTATTTTTGTTGAACATGTTACTGTTGTTATTTTTAAAAAATATTAATATTGAATGTTTCAATTTTTTCATGTTTAAATGTTATTATTTTTTTGTGTTTAAATGTATTATTTTTTGTGTCACAATGATAACTTTTTTTTTGTATTTGAATGTTACTATTTTTATTTTTTAATGTTATTATATATATGTGTGTGTGTATATATATATATATACCTAACCTATATATGGATGTAGATAAGAGAGAAAAAAAAATTAAAATTAGTCAAATTCTTAACTTATATATGGATATAAATAAATATGAGAGAGAAAATACTTTAATGTTAGTCAAACTTCTAAGATTTAAGAGTTTTTAATTTTTAGTTTTATTTTACTTCTAAAGGAAATGGATATTATGGTAAAATTGACAAAAAATGGACTTCATAACAAATAAGTTTCCTTGGCGGACTTAAGTTCAAACAAGTCCATATAAGGAGACCAACCTCTAAATTTCCCTAAATATAACTAATCTGCTAACTCAAGGGCTTTCAAGGAAAGTTGTCTCAAAACTATCAAGGGGGATGTGTTTAAGCCCACAAGGGAGTCACCTAGGGAGGTAACCCAACTTCTGTGATTGGGGACCCCATGAAGATAGTTCAATGGGTAGAAACAATTCATACTGCATGATTCATTAGTATTGTTATTAAGAAAATATCCAAGAGGAGATATTTTCTCTGCTCATTCCTATGGCAGAAGTGCATATATAATGTGACGGTAAGGAATAGTTTTATCCTGAATGAGACCGAGACAGAAACAGACACACTCTTGTAGGGTATTGTGCACATGTACCCTTGGAGGGCTCACCTAAGTGAGAGTAGTCGTGGGACCGCGACTATGAGAATTGGGTTATTCTCTAGAAACTCTCATGAGAATCAAGATCAAGTGTAAGGCCATTAATAGCACTAACTCGCAAATCTTGACCCATATCGATATTATGTGTGTGACATGTTGAACTTTGGTTCAAAAGGTCTAGTTCAAGCATTTGGTTTCTATGATCATTCGGAGGAAGACAATCAACACTAAGTGAGGTTCAAGTTATTGCACAGTATAATAGTTACCCATTTTTTCTGTATTAAAGTATAAAATATTTTAAATTTTTTGAAGTTTCAAAAACTTGTGGGAGATTGTAAAAAAAAAAAATTAAGTTTTTATAACTTTTATTGAATTTCTATTTTAATTATGAATTTCAATTGTAGATTTTTTGGTCCTATTTAATGTGTATTAAAATAGGTTTTATGACTATTCTTGAGAAGTATGTGCCAAACGATTAAAAAAATAAAAAAATAAATTGAATAGTCATCATGTGTACGTTACACACACAGTGGCTATATAAGTGGCATTGATATATCTTTTGGTTTGCAACGAAATCAGTGGTCAATTGCTTATTTCAATTCTTTTGTACTTGACTTACTTTTTCAATTATCATCTATTATTTTATTTTTGGGCAACTCAATTCGTGTTAGGTTCACTTCAACTTTTCAGTGGACGTGACCATTGAGAAGGTTTTGTTGCGAGCGTCTGAATAGGTTGGATCTTGGAGTCACTAGTATCCGTCAATACCCTCACGTGGGGGAGGCTCAGCTGTTTTAGGACAATGATCACACGCATCTCGAACTTGCATACCAATTCTTTTCTTTTATCTTGTATATTATATAGATATATCGTATTCTAATTTATTTAATTGTAACCACAAACTATATTTTACTAATTTAGCTACTGTTTTTTCTGTTCATGAGCATTCTATTGTTATTGGCCACATACTATTAGTTCATATTATTGCTCTTATCTCATCTATTATTTATGTGTTAAATTTTCTTATTTAAGTTGACATTCTTTTGTTTAGATGTCGTATTTTGTGTTGATATTTTGTAAGAAAATATACACAAAATATAAATTTGTTTATACAAAGAGAGAGAGAGAGGTGTACTTCTTAAGCTCTAATTTGGCTGCTTTTCCTCCACATAGTTCCATAGTTTTGTATGGTATGTGAATGATTAATGCTAGGTGAACTTAAAAATTAAATTTAATAATCATAATTATTGAATAGGTAGTGGTCTAAATAAATATTAGAATTTATAGTCAAATTAATGATTGTAACTATTAAGTCTACTTTTTTTTTTGGTGGAACCTCGACGGTGAAAGGGAAAATTTATTAATTAAAATTTAAAATTACACCTAACTAGATGGACGTATGTACCTTACCCGTTGATGCAATCTAATTGCATGTCTAATATTAAAATAAAACGAGAGAAGACAAAAATGCATGCGTATTACAAGTAATAGAAAAGAAAGCATATTGTCTAATTGAATGGACCTGCTGAATGCAATGTTGCCTGTGGATCTTGAGCTGTGAGTTGGAGCTAAGAGTCGAAGCTAGGAGCTTGACAGAGCTTAGATATGAGCTGAATAAGTAAACTAAAAATAGCGGCAGCTGCAAGAATGAGCTGAGATGATTCACTGAGTTGAGGACTGCAGTAATCTGACAAGTGCTAGAAAGAGGCAGACAAGGAAGCTAATAGGACGCTTGATAAGGAAGTGCCTAATAAGGGAACTGAAGCGTCTGATGACTGAAAGACGTCTGATTAGATGGACACCAAAAGCCATATTGGAACACCAAATGCTAATCAGATAGACAGACTCAGAAAGATTAGTTAAGATGAATACCCATTGAAGAAATTCCATCAGTTGAAACTGCTATTCAATAAATATCCTTTGCCATGGAGAAGATGAATATCCAGCAGATTGAAGGCGAGCGGAGGACCTGAAGACCAAAGCTCCCTCATCTTGATGCTCTGACAATCTACTTGGGAGACCAACCAAATCCAAGAAACAAAGCAGGAGCCTCCTCCAAATGTCAAAAGTATGTATATTCCCTCACCTTGATTGTGTATGATCCCTAGAATGCTATGATTCTGAATGCCTTTATGAGAACTTTTGATAAGTCCTAGATGCTATAAAAGTTATGACTTCAATCTTGTAGGTGTTATCTTAAAACACAGAGATCTAATTTGTCTTTGATCCTGCCATAACAGCTGCTTGGTTTGAATTGGTAGTGTTGCAGAAGAGGAATAGGACACAGAAGTTCTGTTTTGAACACCTAGATTACCCAATGAGTCCGCCACAACATTTCCCTCTCTATATGAATGTTGGATTTGAAAGTCGAAATACTCAAGTAAAGAAAAGATTTGATAATAAATGTTTCAGTGTCTCCAACTAGGCAACTTCTTCTGTTTAACCATATCTACTAAAACCTGAGAATCACTTTCAATATAAGCGGATAGACCTCCAAACCAAACTCTTTTAACAAACGCAAACCATCCAGCAAAGATCTCATTTCAGCTTCCATATTAGTACAGATTCCATAAAAGAAAGATCCAGCTAAAACCAGAATACCGCAATGATTTCTCAGAGCCACTCCTCCACCAGAAAGTCCTGGATTGCCCTTAGAGGCACCATCAATATTGAGCTTAAGATTTCCTTCGGGTGGTAATTCCCAACGTATCCATTTAGCAGATTTGGAGACAGAGGAGACATTAAGAGAAGAAAGAAGAGAACGGTCATAACCAAAGCCTACAACCTTAGGTGAGATATTATGAGCTTGTAATCTCCAAAAATGCAGAATTTCTATAATAGACAGAAGTTGAGTGTTGCCCCAGCCCTTCAAAGATCCTCCTATAGCTCGTTTTCCATAATTAAGTCTACTTTTTAACTCCATATACCATTAATTTATGTGAATACAAAATACATGAAGGGTTACTCCACATCAGTAATGCTACATAGTGTAATCACTCAATAATAAATAATTAATTAGACAAAATAGAACTCACTTCTTCAAATAAACACCCCTCCATATAAGATAATTAGTCATAACCCGTGCCTGCAGGCACGATAAAATATAAAATTCGAATGCCCAAAAAATTAATCTTACTATATTAATTTTTTTTTCAAAATATATTAATTACAAATATTAATGAAATATTAAATGATTACAAATTAATCAAATATTAAAAGATTAAACATATAATATAATGAGTGATGTAATATTTTTAGAGAAGAAATATATAAATAATTAAATATGTAATATAAATGAGTGATGCGACTTGACGTTTGAATTTAACAGATGGATGATGGGTGAGGTAAGTAATTGGTGATGGTTGAGGAAGAAAATATGACTGAAATAAAATTTAAAGTATGAATTATTTTATTATATAGATATTTGTCACATATTAAAAAAGTGGGGTTAACTTGTCTATTTATTTGTTCATCATTGAACAATTACACTACATTACAATACTGACGGTACAATTGTTACACCCAATATTTTACCCGAATAGATGAGGGAATGCAGCAAAATACTTCTGAATATTGAATATAATAGGAGTCAAGGTCTAAGATTATGCAAATATAGCTTATTAGCCTGCAAAAGTGTTTCAGCCTTCTTTCATTTTGGTCAAGTAAGTCTTGGTTTTCTCACACATTCTATTTTCCGGAAGAAGGAACAGTCCAAAAACCCAAAAATTATTCAAAACGCGTGATTTCATCTTGGCTCTTTGAGTATCATTCTTGTTCAAATCTTTTAGACTAATTCGTATATAAATAATTCTCTTGATACAATTTGTTACTTGCCTTTTCAGTCGTACGAACCACAAATTTTTAATCATATGATGAATATAATATAGAAGAGACATTGAAACATCAGTCAATTGATGTTTTTCTTCATCTTTGGAACTCAAAAAAAAAAAGCTTTTCATCTTGGAATTTTCTTCTTTAAATTACAAACCGCTAGTTAAAGAAATACATTTAGTCAATAGTTTGCTTGAAACAACAAGAAAGGAATCATTGAATCAGTCTCTATTGTCTTCATATCTATGGATAACAAACAAAATGGTATAGATATATGTCTCTCTCCTCTTAATGAAGTAGAACAAGACATGGAAATACATTTAGTCAATAGTTTCCTTGAAATAACAAAAAGGGAATCATTGAATCAGTCTCTATTGTCGTCGTCTCTATGGATAACAAACAAAATGGTATAGATACATGTCTCTCTCCCCTTAATGAAGTAGAACAAGACATGATTGCTCCTGTTCAGTTGTATTGTAACCCAAACTGTACCAAATGTTTTGAAGGTTCAAACAATTACCCATAATGCAGTATCGTTAATTTGTAAAAGTTCTAAACAATTACAAATGATCAGAAACGAATATTGAAATAATTTCGTAGAATCAAAGCCGATTTCAGAAGTGGAATATATTTTCGATTCTTGTCTCGTGTAGTTGGAATTTCATGGATGAAAATTGGAAATATCGTCAGGCATAGGTACATACATTACACCCGTATCAATCCTTGTTAAAAATATCATTAGCATCTTGGGCTCGAAATAGATTAAAAGATACCCTCAAGCAAACTAGCTAGTGTCTCCTTTTAAACTTGTTAGTGTGTGTGACATCTTGCCTAAACTGCCTAAAAATTTCATAGATCCATGCAGGTACAAATATGTTGGAAATTCAAACTAATCTATCTAATTAGTTGATTGCAATGTGCTTTGAGCACTTTTGTATGATGACTTCACAAGAGATCCACTACCCAGAAGTAGCTTTTTAGCTACGAAATTTAGTGATGAGACTACAAATTCATCTCTAAAAATAATCTCTCACGTATGGATGCCCGTTGAAATTGAGTGCCAACCATCTTTTAGCGAATTGAATTTAAGTTTTGTCGGTAAAAATGGTAGAAACAAGTTTTCCAGTCTTATTTACTTTTTTGACAAGAATTTTTGGTATCGGATTTAATAAAAACAATGATATTTTATTGCATTAACAGAATAATTGAATACAATCAAATGCTTGATTACAAACAACAAAACTAAAATAAAACATTCTTGGAGTTACGACATTGCTATTGATGCATCTACATCATACAGCAACACTGAAAAAAACTGATAATTATCAACTTAGGTTATAATCAAGTGTTGTTGTAAACGTTTATTTCTTTATACAAACAAACAACTTGAGTTATCTTAAAAAAAATTGACAAATAAATTAAAGTTTTATTAGTGAGGTAAATAATATAAAGCCTGAAAAGGATGCTCTTCAAAAAATGGATGATATAAACCAGAAACAATTTGTTAATTTCTCCATACGTGTCCTTTATTCTTGGTGCTGCATTAGTAGTCTTTACTCTTGGTGCAGCATTAGTAGTGAGTATTTAAGGGCCATTTTCATCCTCAATTTCCATCAAGTTGTCTATGACAATGTCAGCAGCACTTGTTACCACATCCGACCAGTTCCTGCAAACATAAATGTGTGAATATTAATGTAAGCTTTTGAAATCTAGAAAACTCAGAATTCATGCAGATTCAACTTGGTTCTCAATGTAATTATGCTTGAGAATGGTTTTTCTTTTGGATATCGACTACAAATCTTTGGCTGAAATTAGTAGACTAAATAAATATGTGCAGCTGATTTCCTCGGGTTGTGAGGGTAGTTGCCTTATCTATATCTATATCATCTCTTACAAAACTTAAATATTCTGAATCTCTCGAGAGACATGAAAGATGTAGTTATTCAATATCAAAAGTACTCATAAACTCTTATACTACATAATTTTCTTTTCCTTTGAGTAGCTTGTTGTGAGTATACTTGTGAAATTTTCAATAATGTCTAGAATTATATTGACTATTTTTGGTTTTTTCAAAATAATATTTTATTTACACAAAGTAAAAATATATAGGTGTATAGCTGAACATTTCAGTGGAAAGTAATGTTTTCCTGAAATTCATCCCTTGCATGTAATAGATTGGTTTACATAAACAAACGTTGTTAAGTGAAATGGCATTAACTGTTAAATATGTTTGGAGAAATGTAGATGGATATAAAAATTCTTTAAAATCAACCCTAAAAGGCATATCCAGTGGCTATTGTTATTGCGGGATTTAGGAAAGGTTCAATATACACAGGTTTACCTTGTAAGTAAAAAGACTATTTCCACAACTCAAATTCTATACTAGGCAAAACAAAATATGAAATTTATTTAAAAAAAGAGAGATGTATAGAAACAAAGGTGATATATAAGTAATTACCCTTTTAAGGAGTCGAATGTGAGCCCTACGGTGTACTTAGCCTCTTCAATGGCTGATTTGAACCTCTGAATCTCCATTTGTGTACACATTCCATTGTCAACAACACGAAGCTCAGAGGGCTTGACGTCGCAAAAAATGGGAATAACCTTCTTCTTAGACTCCATTATCAGAGCAAGTTCATGAAGGCAAAAGTACGACTCACAATAACGGGGTGAGAAGACCGCAACGCCTACCTTGCACCCGTTTATCGCGTGGTCGATCTTTTCAAACAGTTTGTCACCGGGCTTCATGTTCTTGTTGTCCAAGAAAGGTCGAAACCCAAGACGAGAAAGATGATCATAGAGCAATGAAGCCACGTTACGCTTCGTGTCGGTTCCTCTATGGTTAATGAAGACATCACAGGCAGGTCGAATCACTTTGTTAGTCATCGGAGGAGGTGTTCGGCTCCGGTGACTGATTATTTGGCGTTTTAGGATGTTCAAGGCTGATGAACGCTGCATGCTTATGTTTAAAAAAACCCTAGTTCGCCCTAATTCTCTTTTCAATTTGTGAGTGGCAACGAGCTTGAATGTTAATTGTATGATGGTACGATAGCTTTCTTGTTGGCTATATATATATACATATAGGTGCTTGGATTTCTCTATGTTTGTTTTCTTAGTAATTCTTTTCAAGTGTGAATTTAGAATGTTATGAGTTTACTATACTATTTTTTTAAGTACTAAAAGTTGATTTTGAAGAAAAGTGGACCATTCTTCTATGAGGTTTTTTTTTCTGTATTTTATACGTTAAAAGATTTTAAAATTTTTATTTTATACTCTTAAAAATTAAATTTCTTACATTATACCCTTAATATATCAAAAGTATTATAATATGATTTTTGTGTTACTTTTCGTTATTTTTTTCGTAAAAAATTACTCATTGACATTGATGAAAAAACTGATGAAAAACTAACAGAAGAGACACATTGTAATATTTTTGATACATTGAAAGTGTAATATAAAAAATTTAATATTTAACGATATAAAATAAGAATTTTAAAATATTTAAAGGTATAAAATGTAATTCACCAAAAAATATTGAACGTACATCAAGTAATAACCGAGTGATTTGACAGAGGAAGTAAACAAAGAGAGATCTTTGAATTGTTCGACGCCTCGTTTCTTTTGGGAAACATTTGGAAATTCTCTTGACCCTTCAAACACGGTGTTTTGACCACCTTCTCTCTGCTAATGTGTATACGTAGTAAAACACCCATAAGACCTATCTCTGTTTTGGCAGACAAATATTCCTCTTTTTCAAAGTTGATGCTGAGGATTCAACATAATAAATTTTTGTAAACTATAATGACATTTGTATTTGATTTCGGGACTATAATATGAAAGAGTAATGCTATATAATTTAAATTTATATCTCAAATGAAGGGAACCATTGGATCAGTGAGTTTCATTTAAAAAAGTTAATGAGATTCACTCATTGATCCCCTTCATTTGAAATGCAAATTTGGGTTACATAATATTTTTCTATATAAAAAGGGCAATGTTATTTGAATTTAAAATATTGAGATAATTTATTCATTTAATTATTTTTGTCATCAATTTAACGGAATTGCTTCTACCTACTTTCATTTTAAGGTTCACGAGACCTTTATTTACTTTATTAATTGCTAGAGAATTATCAGAAAATCTAGATAATATAATAAGACTCACTTGGCCCTAATTAGGCCTCGACAAAGGTTTAATCATTCTTTTAGCTGCTTGGGTATGTACAACCT
Source organism: Ilex asprella (assembly GCA_023539305.1). NCBI lineage: Eukaryota > Viridiplantae > Streptophyta > Magnoliopsida > Aquifoliales > Aquifoliaceae > Ilex > Ilex asprella. The sequence continues at coordinate 3,663,788 of CM042197.1, forward strand.
AACTTCATCAAATTCATCTTGGTTTTTTTTAGCATTTTTAGGCTTATGGACATCATCTTCCCTTTATCCCTTTCTATTCCTAACAACTCAACATTTTAAATATGAATTGAATTGTAGGTCCCCAAATTTATTAGATCTATTCCATGTTCAATGATTGTGATGATCAAATCGACAAATCATGTCAACATTTTAAGTCCAAATAGCATTGCTTATATAGAAAATATAACAACAATGTTATTTGGACTCAATTTGTTGACATGTTTTACTCACCTAATGCATCACAACTATTGGTTTAGTAGCGAATTCTGACAAATACTAGAATGCATTGTCAATCCAATAATTACGAGTGATTAAGTTAGTAAAATAAGTACTAAGTAGCATTGCTCAAAATACAACGCTTTGTGTTTATTATATGGGTACTGCAATGCTTACCAAATTTTCTTACCAAATCTTCATTCCAAATACCGATACACTGATAAACATAATGGTCACAATTCATTAAATCATCACATTATATTTTCAAATTAAATTCTACTAACATTTAAAACCTGTAAACAAGGCATGCAACAACTACGTACGGAGAAATTAAATGGAAATTTGTGGGACATAAATGTGTACGGTTGGACTTATAAAAATAAGTTTTCAACTCAATACACTCACTAAGAATCTTCATTTTCAACGGAAAAGTATCACTTATAACAGGAGAAATTGTTACTTGACTTGTCAATTGAAGAATTTTTCCGCATAGCCTTGGGATGCAATTAAATTTTGAAATGCATGGTGGATTCCTCCCCAAGAAAAGATGACAAATTGTAAAATTTTATGCAATTTATAAGAAAAAACCTAGACATACATGATTTAAAGGAAATTAAAACAATCTATTCTTAAAACCTTTATAAGTACAGCGCCAAGTTACAATATCTCGATAGATTGTTTAATTCTTCTTTAATCTCAGCATTTCGGATTTGATAGCATGGAAACAGGCTTTTTGTACAAAAGAATATATATGTAAGACATCATCTAATGTTCCCTATGTCCTATAATAATAGAAGTCTCATGCACAAAATGATTTGTTTTATTCCGGTTTGATATACTCTAATCAACCAAACACAACCCTAATCCTCATAATTGAAATAACAATGTTATATTGATTAAGATTTTTTATAAAAAAATTCATCCCAAATAATGTGACATAATTTTTATTATCAAATAAATGAGTCTCATTAATATTTAATGATAGAGATTATGTCATATCACGATGTTAAAATTTATAAAAAACTTGGTAAAGATAAGATTGGTGTACATAAGGTGGCTCTTTTTGGCATTTTCCTCTTACCAATGTCTGAAAACTTGGGTAAGCGTATACAAAACTCGTCGGATGCGACTATCATTTTCAGAGGTCAGCTCTCTGCATGGTTTACGGGTTTCAACCCTTCATGTCACTAGATTGACAACTCTTGTTTTCTTTAGATTGATGAGAAGCTTCGGTTAGACACAAATTCAAAAGATTGTGTCTTCAAATATTAGTTCCCTAGACCACATGAGCAGAGA
>CM042197.1:3670338-3715456 GCA_023539305.1 Ilex asprella
TAATAAACGGGTAAAATTAAAGTTAAACACGAATAACATTATTAACAAGTATTGTACCTAGAAAATAGGTATTTTATAATTTTTAAATATGTTTATACGAATTGTTCTAAAATTAAATAATATTTTATTGATACGAATATTAATGCGAACACGATACGTACCGAAAATGATGCGACACAAAAATAATACGACATGAAAATGGTACGGCACAACACAATTGACACCTTATTTCGTATATTGCTACTTGAACACGGATTATGGTAGCTATTTTTTTTGGATGATGGGGGAAATCTTGGCCTATCATTGGCGAGATAGATAAGATAGAGGTCACTTAGTCATTCAGACTCGTGAATTCGAATAGAAATGAAAGCAAACTCTAGGTATATGAACTGATATCTTATAACTCATACACCAGTTAAATTAGAATTTACACTTCAGTGGCGATTTGAACTCACATTAGAAACTTGGATATTATTCGTCCAAACAACTGAGACCCTTTCTACTAACTAACCGTACTTTTATTGCTAATGAGATTTGAATTCTTGTATTCATAAGAAATTAAATTTTTATACAACAAAAAATATCATTAAATTAAAGGCCGATTAGTGATTATGGTGGTTGTTGTTAGTGGTGAATGATGGAAATTAGATTGAAGTATTGCCTCGCTCATCGTATCTCAAACAAATGATTAGAGATTCGAATTATTGCCTCGTCGTCCATGTTAAATTATTGTTTGTGAAAATGTCTCTGAGACTACAGCTAGCAAACTACCCTACAAAACAAAAAGTGGTAAGAGTGCTTCGAAGTTTCTAAATTAAGGGCAATCAAAATAGAATGGTGTTGGGTACTTTTTGCTCCAAAATTGGGACAGCTATGTCTAACCCAACCTAACCTTAATTAGCTCACGGGTCCCAAGCTTGTAATGCCCACTTTTTATCCAATGGCCCCAAGAAGTGAATGCACACAAAGTTTTCATATGTCAAAACAAAGTTTTCATATGTCAACACTTAATAGTGCATTGTTGTCAAAAAGAGAAAAAAAAATGAACAATGCTATTGGAACTTAGTTTGTTGACCTAATTTATTATGACTTTTGGATTGGCTATTCAGACCATCAAGCATTGGAATTTGGTGTTGATCAACTGGTTTAACTGCAGTCACATCATTATGTCAGCACATTAAGTCAGTATTTTAAGTCCAAATAATATTACTCAAAAAAAATATATTGTCTCAGTCAATACAAAAATATTTGGACAAATTACATTTATCTTCCTTGTAATTTGGCCAAATAACAACTAGATTCTCCCTTGTTCGGAAAATAACACTAACATATACATAGAAGAGAGAGTCAGTAAGTGAGATAAGATATTGGGAAGAAGTTGTGGGTTGTGTGGGTGGTTAGGGTTGGTAATTGAGTTAAGTTGCTCAAGCTCAATTCATGTTTTAAACGAATCGAGTTTGAATAATTTTTTAGACTCATTTTTAAAATGTTCAACTTGCTTATATCTAAAAAAAACGAGTTACTTGGATTCGACTCATTTTTTAAACAAGTGAAACCTGATCATTTTTTTAGGCTCATTGACAGACTTGGACTCATGCTCATAAAACTCAGGTTGATTAACAACCCCCGAGAGGGAGAAATAAATTTGCAAAAAGAAATATGGAAGAGACTAAATTGGGGAAGAAATGAAATTGAAGAAGAAAATGTGGGGGAGCTGGAGTGCATTATTGTCATTTAATAATTTTTTTAGACCAAAAAGATTGATGTCACATGGGAGGTCAATGTTATTTTCAGTAAAAGTAGTCTAGAGGTGAATGTAGTTTACCCAAAATATTTGAACAGAATGTCCCAATTAAAACTAGTTTTAACATTAAGGCCGGTAATCAAACTGAACTATTCGAGTTTAACTCGTTCAGTTTATTTTTTAAACGAATTCGAGCTTGAACAAATTTTTATGATCATTTTAAAACACAAGTCTTACAAGTTCGACTCAAATTCAACCGACTTAATTCGTTTATGTGCAAATATTAGGGTTTGACTTATTTTGGACTCATTCAGACTCAATTAGTTTTTTAAATGAGCCAAATTTTTTAAAAAAATTAGACTTGATTAAGAAACAAATTTTTTAAGTTCAACTTGAACTCTGTCATGTTCGATTAATCCCTTATTTAGCAGCATACAAGAATTCTAATTCAATTTTATATATAGATATGTTGATTATTTAGATGGATTATAATTTGATTAGTTTGTTGGGTGGCGGTTATTATATACTTGTTTATTATTCTTTATCCAATCTGTCACTCCACAACTGTCAAGTGACAGCCAAGCAAAGTAAAATCAATCACTATCACAGAGAGAAAGAGAGGGAGCTCCCAGCGCCCCGCCTTCTCTGTTCACTTCAAGTACAAGACAAAGCAGAAACGACGTTCCAACCAACCCACCATTCTTCTCTCTCTCTCTCGATCTCGATCGCGATCGGGCGTTGGATCGAACATCTTGGATTCTTTCAGTTCTTATGCAATCTAAAATAGTATTCACAAGGAAGTGTCGGCATTTCATCTTGGGACCCACATTTGAATCAACAAATCCCTCCCACCTTCACCCACATGTTTCCCGAGCTCTCTCTCTCTCTGTGATGGAAGAGAATCGGACATTGGGAGAATGAATTCTCTGAGAGCATGAAAATCTGAATCTCTCTGCTTCAATTCTATCTCTCTCGGACTCAATATGGAATCAAGAACTGGTCTGGATTATGCTCTGTTTCAACTAACTCCAACCAGAACCAGGTACTGCTACAGAATATTCCTTCAATTCCTCACAAATTCCAACACACTGCTTCTTCTTCTTTTTGCTATCAATTAATTTCTCACTATTGCCACTGTTTTCGAATTTGAAGGTGTGATTTGATTATATTTGCTGATGATGCGAAAGAGAAACTAGCTTCAGGACTACTTGAACCATTCCTTTCGCATCTCAAATCCGCAAAAGATCAGATTTCCAAAGGCGGATACTCGATCACTCTTCGACCGCCGTCCACTAATGCTTCTTGGTTCACCAAAGGCACTCTTGAAAGGTAATCTGTAATCATATAAATTTCGTCACAATTTTAGCTTTAGTGGATCCATGCCATGACCGTATAAGTGCTACAAGTGACCTCCATTGATCTTTAACCTTCAGAATGTATTTCTCATTTGGCTATGGATTGCGTCAGATATTTGTTTCTAGATCTAGAACTCTGTTAGTTTTTGTTTATTATGGTGATTTTAGGTCAGATTTATGCAGTTTATTATCAGTAATTTGCTTCATTGCTGTGATTTTATGAGAGATTTGTGTAGTGCAATATTGGAGTAATTTTTGAATTATTTATAATTTTGGTTTGCTTGCTTATAGTCCTCACTCTCCATTTCTCTTTTTGTGTTTATTGTTTTTTAAAAAAACTCTTGGTTTTTGAGCAGATTTGTGAGATTTGTTGGCACACCTGAAGTTCTTGAGAGATTTGTTACAATTGAGAGGGAGATTGCGCAGATCGAGAGTTCAGTTCAATTAAATTCACAAACAACTGCAGCAGCAGCAGAGGCAGAAGGTGTATACGAAAGAATATTTAACTGTATTAATAACTGCCTTTTGACTTCATTAGTGTTTAATGATGAGCCTTTATTAAGCCTAGCTTTTATTTGCAGTAATGTAGTTTGTTTACATTGAATTTCAGAAGTATCAATGAATCTATATGACACGTTTAACAATGTATTAGAGTAGGCGGTCCTAGGGTAGAATTTTGCCACCACTCCTACAATTAAACGACTTGCACATGCTTGAGTCAAAATCTAGCTCGAGGGGGCATTTTGATATATTTAAATATTCACATTATATTTGGCTAATAACTTAAGATCAAAATTGGGGCTGTTTTTTTTTTTCTGAAGTTTGAATGTCAACACGAATTTTGGACTGTTTTATTTGTCTCATTGGATTGAACTGATATGAATACGTTTGTTGAAAAGTTGCTCGTAATTCAGGGAAATTGGAAGAATTATGTCATAATAACAGTTTGATCAAGTCCCCAATGCGGTGTTATGATGATGAATTATAAACTGTTATTTGTTACACTAACAATATTTTTGTTGATTCATGTACTTCACCTTAAACTATGGATTGATGCAACACACTGAGCATTCTTGTTCACAATCTTGAATGACCAGGAAATGTATTGGTTGCTGATGGGAACCCCAAAAGGTCTACTGCTTCCAATAAGGTATAACATCATTTTTTCATCACTTTAGACCAATTACTTGGTTGGTGTTTCTTTTGAAGGTTAATCAGAAATTAACAACTTTCGTTGTTATGCTGGATTTTAGCCACAGGATGGATCAAATGGAACAAATGATGCTGTACAGGAAGAAAATTCCAAGTAAAGTTGTCTTGTGCTTGGTCTGATCTAACAAGTGTAAGTATGTAGTAACCATTAGCATATTTGTTCTCTGGAAATAATTGTTCGCTGCTGGTGATGAACAGAGCTCGTCTTCAACGTATTTTGGGAACTCGAAAGGCAGTCCTCCGGAAGGAGCAGGCGATGGCTTATGCTCGTGCTTTAGTTGCTGGATTTGAAATTGACTACATAGATGATCTAATATCATTTGCTGATGCTTTTGGAGCTTCACGTTTGAGGTATGGAAAGATGAAACTATGTTGGTAGAATTGATTGTTGTGGAGATAAAGCTGAATTTTCTGGCAGCAACATGACATGAGATACGTTAAAGCATGCATTAAGTTCGTAGTGCTCAAGGTGACTTTTCATTACTGTTCTTTTCCTGACATTAAAACCTGGTGTAAAGGGCTTCTGCATTTTAGATCTGTAATTGGTCAGAAACTGACTTGGCTGGCACCAATTTACAATTTCCATTGTAATTGGAATTTATTCGTTTCACTCTAATAACCAAGTCACTTCAGATGAAGTGTGTTCTTTTTGCCGATCATCGAGATTGGAATGGCATCCATATCAACCACTTTGTTGCAATGTTGCTAGTAAACCAAATTAAGGAGGTTGATATTTGGAGTGCAAAGCTGAGCTGCACCAAATTGCATATGAATTCATCTTATTTAGAAGCTAAGGTTGAAAAGATATGATTCACATGAACAGCCTAGCTGGATCACAGTTTGTTCGAGAAAGCAATCAATTGAACATTTTTCTCTCTGTTAGAAGAGGAGACTAAAGGACTGGTTACGTCAACTTTTCAGGGGATTCATCCGCATCTTTGCTTATGTGGGATTGAACTGCTGTTACTGGGCAACATGGGGGCTTTCACCATTAAAAAAATTCATTGATCCCTATGCCCAAAGTTTTGATCCCAGTTTACCATTTCTGGTACAGTTGTAAAATTTTATCTTTTACAAACAAACAGATCAGCAAGCAGAACACATGTCTGTACAAAATAATATGGCAAAATGACCGAACCACGCCCGCTATCAATTTCAAATGCAACATATAGATCTATTCTTTTTCAAAGCTATTCCCACATGGCATGCTTTTGGTTTTTTGCTCAAACTATCTGAATTTATTTGAATGGTGACTATACTGGTCTCCTATTTTAGTTTTCAAAATTTTAAGTACTGGTTCAAGATAGAGAAAGGCATATCTTGCCTTCAAAATTTGTTTTTTTCTTTCTTTTCTTTTCTTTTCTTTTCTTTTTTTTTTTGGCACTTTGGTTAAGTTTTAGGATCTAACTCCTTTTTTTATTCTTTTCCAAAGGGAAGCATGCATAAATTTCATGGAATTGTGCAAAAAAAAGAACGATGATAGAGTCTGGATGGATGAAATAGCAGCAATGCAGGCATGCTCTTATCCAGAATTGTCATATTCGGGTACATCTGGAATTGTTCTTGCTGGTGAAGATAATTATCCTAGTCAAGATATCATGAATGCCCAAAATGGTGGTCCCCCTAGTAGAAATCAGGATGGCTCTATAAATGCGTCAGAATCTGACACAACCACGAGCTCTGGAAGTTTAAACCCTAACCAAGGTATAGATCTACCTTTGTACATCTTTTCTTCCCCTAGATTTTCCTGGTTTACAATTTCAATTGCAGCGAACCACTAAATAAGTTATTAGTGTTGGTTGCAAATTTGCAATTGTTGGTTTTTGATCCAAACGTGTTAAGGGAATTTTCCTATCAAAAAAAGTGTCGGGAATTTTATACTTTGGCAACCCATTGATTTCTATCACCAGAATAGAAGCCTTTTTCTCTTTTGCAATTCTGGAATAGCTAAAGAGGTGACTTGTTTTGGCTTCAGGCTCTTCATCCAAAAGTTGTGAAGCTTCAACTTATAGAGAGTATAATTTATAAAAATATGTTGTAAAGAAGTCTGCATCCACTAGACATTAAACAGATTTAACATCAGAGTTTTATTTTCCCAAAGATGTTGCAATTACCACTGTTTTGTAATTCTGTAGTTTCCATCTTTCAAAAGGAAAATTTGATCTATGGTTATTTCTACATTAACTGTGGTTCGTCATCATTGCTGATTTCTAGAGGCACACACATGAAATGCCAAAATTGCTTACAAATTCCTAGAGACATTTGTTTCTAGCTGACTGATGGTTAATCTTTGGTCCTAAAAAATTTCATGTATAATTTATTACATGCTAAAATCTCAGATCTAATCTGCAGATGGGAAACCTCAAGTGCCAATGTCGTGGGCAACCCATCTTCCTCAGTACATGCACAATCTTCAAGGTCCTCTATTTCAACAAATGCCCCCATATCCAGGGTACCCTTTTGCTGGCATGCCCCCTCCATACTATTCAGGAAATGTGCAGTGGCCTCCAAACGTGGAAGAATCTGGTCAGGGTCTTAATTGGGAACACGATTATCGGCGGAATCGTACACCATCTACAAAAAGTAAAGAAAAATATTCACATCGAAAAGGATCAAGAATTTTGGAAGAAGATGATGAGACAGATCCCAGTAACTCCAGTTCTGAAAATGGTTCAGATGACTACGAAGAACATGAGAAAAAAGGTTCTTCAATTGAGAAGCTCCATGCAAGAAAGCACGGGAAGAGGTCCTCACGAAAGGTGGTTATACGCAACATAAATTACATCACTTCCAAAAGAGATGGAGAAAAGGGCAGTGGCTCTGAGTGTAATTCGTCTGATGAGGATGGATTCATTGATGGGGATTCTCTCAAGCAGCATGTAGAGGAAGCTGTTGGGTCTTTGGAGAGACACCATAAATCAACCTCTCGTAGTAAAAAGAAGGGTGATGGGAGCATACACCGTGATGGGACAACTGGTGCTGCAGATCAGCATGTTGAGAATGTAGTTGCAAACAATTCTGAAGGACAGACAAGAAATGAGAGCTGGGATATGTTCCAGAACCTTCTTATGAAGGAGGCCGATTCAGGAGCTAATGGCGTGGACCCTCAATCTGTACACATTGAGGAGTTTCTGACAACCAAGACATCTGCGGAAAGAATGCCTATTGAATTTAATATGGAATCCAAAGTGACAAAACATTGTGTGGTTTCAACTGATTCCTTTTTCATGACTGAGAGGGTTACAGGAAATGATGGTAAAACTGGCAAAGCAAATTTTGAATCTGGGGAATATATCCGTCCGGTTACTAAGAGAGATAGCATGTATGAGGAATTGTTACTCACGCAGAGAGAGAAAGAATCAGAAAGCCATTCCCAAGGTACTTTATCTGATTCTTTCACTGAATCTTCCATGGTCAAGAGTCGAAGAGAAGATTTTTTCACTTCCAACCAACCAAATATTTCAACAAATCAGGATGGAAGCATAGACCACACCTACAGTTCATCTTTCGTAGTTGATCATTTCCAGTCCAGCAAAAATAAAAAAGATGTTGTCGATGATTCTTTCATGGTTCAAGCTCGACCAATACACAACTTATCTGATTCTGAACTGAGGACAGACATATTCATGGTTTCGGATGTTGTCGGAGACTCCCAACCAAGGCAAAACACACCAGACAATACACGAGAGAAAGCTGAAGTTACCAATGTCTATGAGCCAGATGATCTGTACGTGGTGCTAGGGCGGGATTCAGCTGTAGATCAAGCTGTGGTATCTTGGAATCCTGAAATGGATTACGGAAATAACAGTTCCTTCAGTGAAACTGTTAAAAGGCAATCTGATGTTGCAACTACTGATTGTGTTGACGCAAAGCAGGGAGCCAATGCTAGAATTACTGGATCTTCTGAAGGGAAAGGTACCAGTAAAGAAGCAAGATCTAAAGCTTCAGCGAAGTCTCTTGGAAAGAGTAAATCTGAGATCCTATCCAGGAGCAAGAAACCTTCTTCCGGAAGCAGAACCATGGTTCAGAAGAGCAATTCTGTGAAGGTACTGAAGTAACTGAACCACACTTACCAAGTGCTTGGGCATCCCATGAAATTGGATATTGGTTAATTTCTTTGTCTTCGTTTAATGAGTATTTTCTCTCCCTTTCGGGTTTTAGCTGACCTGTGGGATAATACTTTCTCTCTCTTTCTGCTAATATATTATGATTTCCTGTTTGATATTTGTCCTTTTTCCTCATCTGAGTTTGAGTTTCTTCCTTTGTTTTTATTCCTTTGCATAGGAAGAAGAGACTAGGAAGAAAATGGAGGAGTTATTGATTCAACGTCAGAAGAGAATTGCTGAAAGGAGTGCTGTCCGTGGTGTTACGCCAGCAACATCTAAGAGGACGCCAGAAGAGAGCCAGAAAACAATGGCTTCCCAGAAAAATGAGAAGCAAAAAGTGCAGAACCCAACTGCAGAGATAAAGCATCAAAACAAGACAGTCCTCAGGAGTTCCACCATAGACCGTCTTGCAGCTGCACGGACGACTCACAAGCTATCAGATACTGAAGTAAAACCTGGCCAGCGTAAAAAGCCAACCCTGAAGAGTAATGGTCTTGTGGGTACTTCCTCGTCACAGAAGATAGGTGGAGTTGAGAACAAGAAACTGAACTCCAACAAGGTTAGACCTTCAGATAAGAAAAATAGTCCAAAGAACCCAAATGGATTGGATTCCTCTGTATCTGATGTTAAGGGGGAGAAGGATTGCATGGAGGCCATGACAGCTTTGCCAACAGAATTCAGCACTGCCCAATCAACTCAACCCTCTGTTGTGATCGATGATTCTGAAAACATTAAGGAGCTACATATAACTCCAATCGAGAACAATAAAGGAGATATGAGTTCACAAGGGGCTGTTTTGGATGACAAGAGCTGCAATGTGATTTCTTATAAAGAGAAATTATCCGTGCCTACTGAAAACCACTCGGGACAACTGGATTTATTGAATGGTGACAAGAAGTTGACATCTAAGCCATCTCCAGTTCTTCTTGAAGGCACGCCAGTTTCTGATGATCCTGGTGAATGTATGCCTGATACGACACCACCCACATTGCCTGGCAAAGCTTTGAATTCTACTGCTGTGGACATTGATAATGATGGTGTGGCAAATAAGACATTCTCCTTATCTTCTGAAATTTCTGTGATAGAAATCTCAACTCCACCTCCAGATAATGAAATGAACCCGGAACTCACTCACTCAAGGAAGAAATGGAACAGCGATGAAAACTCGCCTAAAGCTGCCAAGGGGTTCAGAAAGCTTCTATTGTTTGGCCGGAAAAGCAAAAACTCTCCAATGGATTGATCCCATGGAAATCCATTCATTTCTTTACTAAGGATTATGTTCCGATGCCTTTCTTTATTCCACTTTGGATTTGGAGTGAGATGCAGGCCCATCTATTTAACTGTTTGATATTCCAGCAGATTTGAACTGGCTGCCAAACAGAAGAACCTAGGTATCTCCAATGCATAATAAGGCCTTGGGTGTTGCTGCCAATATGATGAGTCATTCTGTAAGTCATCTGGATGATCAGAGATAAGGCTGTGAACAGGTTATCCTTTTGTTTTAGACAACTTATGGATTTGAATTGATTGTGTGTTGATATTCATTGAATCTTGTATGTATTGTTTGTAATTTTTATTTGATTTATTTGTACCTATCACAATACTGTGTAATGATTTTTTTGTTGTAATATATTTGCTCTGCCATTTGAAGTGTTTCTTATTCTAAGAGTTCCTTCTACATTTGATTGACCTGCCATTATATTGGATTTGGATGAGCTCATTGTCCACAGAGTTCATATGAAAACTTCCGCAGGCTAACCTGAACCCAATCCGAACCGAGTTCAAAATAGGACTTGAGTTGAACTTTTAAAATTTGGGTTGGACTTGCGCTAAAATACATCAACCCAAATTAAATTGGGTCATACTCAAGACTTTGGGTTCACTGGTTCAACCCGAAATTAAAATAAATACATAAATACACAAAATTTAATTGAATTTTAGGTTTCTATCGAATTTATTTTGAATTTAAGTTAGCCAAATTATTGTGACATGCCTAAAAATAAAATACGAGGCCAATTTGAGTCCAAATTAGTTAACCCGAAATTAATTTAGACAATACTCTTGTTGAGTACCTCGGGTCGCTAGGTTACGATTTAAAAAATTTACAACTTAGGGTGAACCTAGATTAATCCTCTAACCCGCCAAAGTGTCTGAGTTGCACCCCTACTGACGAATCAAATATAATGTCAAAAAATAATTTCTTAGAACAAACAATTAATTCAAAAGATTGCTTTAAGTAAAATACAAACAAAGCATCAAAGATATCTTCAACAAAGTATCAAAGATATCTTCAACAATTAATTCTACCTACACATCCACTTACTGAGGCTCAGTACTTTGGTTATTTTTATTTTTATTTTTATTTTTATCGATGTTAACGTACGTTAGAAATTAGGATGGAGAAATTTTTTTAGTCGAGACTATCCCATCGGATAGCCTTTCTGTTAAGTTATCTATCTAACATTAAGTTAACAATTTAAATTACACATTTATAAAAATAAAATAAAATTTGAGAATAATCTAATTTTTTATTTAATTTTATTTATATTTAATAATAAAAAATGTATTATCAAAAAAAAAAACTCACATAAAAAATTATATTTGTTAATCTTCGATATTTATATCCCCTCAAAGTTTGACTATTTATAAATTAAGTCAAGCCATTAATTTTGACAGCAAAAAATGACAGAAATTATTCATTTACAAATTACATGATCTTAAATTCTACGAAGAGACATGATCATCATTCACATCATTTTGTCTTGGAAAGAAGAATGTGGAGTCTTTTGACGTGAGGAAAAATTTTTGAATTCGGGGTAATTTTCTTTTTTCAATAAACTTGTAATCATGTGACTTAATTTTCATTATTTTTCATTTTTGAAACTAAGAATTTAAATTACTTGAAAATTTTATAAACTTTGAGGAGCTAATTTGTTAAAATTCAAACTATAGAGAATTAATTGCAAATTGATTCAAACTTGAAGGGGCATTTTATAATTAACCCAAATTTATTTAGACAAGCTGGTTGTGAATATTTTAGGTGGAGAACTAGAAAGAGGTGGAGTGAGGTGCAATGTCTGCTTTTCACCGTTCCAGCTGTAACTTTGACGGGAAGAAAGAAGATGCCACCCAATCGTCTCTCTCACGCAGTCATCGTCGGTGCCGTACGATCAACATATCAACTACTTGGCACATTGTGGTCGACCCATTATGATTTATGCCTAACGCCTTCTCTGGGTAGAAACTATCCCATGGAAGAAGACAATTACTGAGTGGTTGTAATTTAGTAGCTCAAATGTTACTGGTGAAATATACCCTTTGCCAGTTGATTGTTGAGATGTCATAATCTATGGTAGTTTTCTCTATATTTTTTTATGGGTTTCTTTCTGCTTCATTAACACTCGAGTTGCTATGTATTTGAAGGGAGAGAACGCGGAGAGAGAGACAGAGTGACTTGAGAGAGAGAGAGAGAGATCTAGATCTGTGGGTGTGTGAATTGGAGGTTCATTTCAATGGCTTCGAAATTGTTGATGGGTGTGGTGTTCATCTTCGATGTGATTGCTTTTGGCTTGGCTGTTGCTGCTGAGCAGAGAAGAAGCACTGTAAGTACTGGTGCAGTATTACCCTTTTTTCACCATAAAATGAACGTGTGACGGTATGTAAATATGATGTTGTAGACAATCCTGTTGTTAATAATGATCTGATTGGTTGCTGAGGAAGGCTATAGAAAAAATGATATCTTGGAATTCCCAAAAAAAAAATTCATTTCCTCAATTGAAACACTACAGAAGATTTCAGATCCATTCCTCCAGTTAAAACTTCTGCAAAACATCACACAATACCCACACACACAGAGGAAGAAAAATTGGATGGGTTTAAGGATTAATGATAATTTACCTATCTATCTTCAAAACATTTTAAGGATTTTCAAATGAATTCATGAAGTGATCAACTATTCCTTAGATCTATAATGCCTATGGAAGTTTTGTTTATGAATATGGTATATTAAGGATTATTCATTTTTTGGCACAAGATTGACCACTATTCAATTAGAACTATACCCGCGATTGGTCGATAAGAAATTGAAAAGGAAATAAAAGTTGAATTTGGATTCTATTGTTTTATGTTGCTTTTTTTTATCCAAAGGATGAACATGTCTGAGATCCAAAATCAGATTTCTTTTATCGTATATCTTCTCAGGAACCAAGTAGAACATGAGGTTTCAATTTTGTCCATTAATTACATAAGCATATCATCAACCATAGTGCTTGAATTTGGATTGTTTCGCTTGTCTAGTTCCGTGGATTTTCAGATCCTGCTTTCCGTACTTGTTTTACTTAGGGATCTAATGGAACTTAAAACGAATTCAAGAACACACTGGTACATAAAATGACCGAACATACAACCGGTACTAAGCCTCCATTCCGATTTGCTGTCCAATCCATGGTTGTCTAAGCACTATGACCAAGTTCATGATACGTTGATAGTTAATCTCAGTCATCAAACAAAGAAATAACCCTATTATGTGATTATTGACATGGCAGGCCACGATCCAGCAGGATAGTGAAGTGGATTATAACTACTGTGTCTATGACTCTGACATTTCGACCGGCTTTGGCGTTGGTGCGTTTTTGTTCCTAATGGCTAGTCAAGTTATCATTATGGTTGCAAGCCGATGCTTCTGCTGTGGGAAGGCATTGAACCCTGGGGGCTCAAGGGCTTGTGCAGTACTTCTTTTCATAATCTGCTGGTACATTCTCCTACCAAATCATACTCGTATGATACAATTGTTGCTCTCTGATAGAATTTGCAAGATTCAGAACATTAGTATCACACTCCATTACTGAAAGTGCTCTAGTTTGATAACTCATTATAGTTTTCGCACACTAATAATACAAGAATCATTTATTTAGTCCCACAATACTAAATTTATCAGTTACGTTTCAGGGTCCTGTTTTTCATTGCGGAGGTATGCTTGCTGGCCGGTTCAGTGAGGAATGCCTACCACACCAAGTACAGAACCATCTTCAGTGAAAGCCCACCCTCTTGCCAGACTGTGAGAAAGGGAGTTTTCGCAGCAGGAGCAGCTTTCATTTTCTTCACTGGCATAGTCTCTGAATTCTACTATGCTTCCTATTCCAAAGCCAGGGAAAACTTTCTTCCCTATGGAGGAGAAGCCAATGTGGGTCTGGCAACCTATAAATGAGCTTGGCTAAGGTGATGATGACCATCTCATTGAGATAGCTGTGATTCTCGAAATTGTCTGCATCAATTTGATCACTTTATTGTCTGTCTGCGTTGCATATCATGTTATCGAGTTCAATTTAGTTGGAAATAGCTTGTATTTTGATACATGGTCCTCAATTTTTAATTTTTTTGTGATACTGTGAAAATTTTCCCTGTATGCAATACATTAATAATAGGAGGATGTTGTCTCTGTTCCTTTGCAAAATGGGAAATATTGCACAGACTAGCAGATGTGAACAGTAGTTTCATAGCTAAAACAAGAAGCAATGTAAAACGGTGTAGTTATTCATGACTCATGGTTTGAGTCTAGCTATGGAGTTGTTGAGGTGCTTTGGTTTATCTCGAAGTGATGGATTTTCCTGTTGAAACAACCCACCTCTTCCTATCATCTGAGTAAGAGAGATCACCGCAATCCCTTGTAATCCCATCCCACTTCATTGTGTAGAAAATGACCCATCAGACAGTTGAATTTAGAGGAGCAGTTATGGGAAAATAATAATTGACTTTTTAAGAGTAAAAATATCAAATCAATGATTACAAACATTAAAGGAAAAAGGTAACTATACGGGCATGTGATAGTTTTTAACTGTATAGAATTTGTTAACTGTTTTGGGGGGGGGGGGGGATGGCTCTCCAAGACTTTTCTCCCATAGTCTGATTCTTACATAAATATTTTGAGAATTCTGATTCTACTCAATCTCAAAGTGATACTCAATAAAATGGCCAATCCATCATCGAATTCCCCCTCCGTAGCAGTGCGTAGGTATCTTCTATCTCAGAGCTTTCCTAATTTCAGAGGTTTGCTGATTCCCCTATTTGTGCACTTCAGTTTGAACATGGTCCATCTCTCTGTTTGTTGGTTGCCTTCCCCCCTTTTTTGCCAGTTTGCTCTCATCAAAGCTCATTTAGCCACAAAGCCTGCAATTTGGACCTCTAGGTTCCTTGCTTTTCAGTCTCCTGGTCAATAAAAAGACAAAAGTTTACCACCTTGTTTTGTGGTTGAACTGATCTTTTCAGACCTATATGGTCACCAAAGTATTGCAATGTTTTTGAGAAATTCTATTTATTTCTCTGTCCTTTTCTCCTTTTTATTCTTTTTTTTATCTTTTTTAGGTTCAATAGGGCTCTTGATTCCTTGTTGTAAGCCTGAATGATATATGCCAATGAACCAAATGCCCAAAGGTGTTTTCGGAATTGTACAACCTTTATTAATGATACCTTGTAAAATAATAAACTATACTTCTTTAGGAATCAAGATCTCCTTTAATGGACTTTCTCTCGGCTTCTTTTAACAGTAGATCTCCCTATTCTTGTAGGCGACCCATTTGTGTATAGTGGGTTTTACTTGATTTCATGAAACGTAGTCTACTATTGGAAGAAATATTTAAAAAATCTACATTGATTAGATCTGAATCCCTTTTAGAACCTTGTGTGAAAGGATTATATTAGGTGAAAATCTTGTACAAACTACTTTTCTTATTGCATTTGTCTTGTCTACGACTCTAATGTGGCTCACTTAGAGATTTTGGTACATTAAGCTTTTCACATTTGACTTGAAGCACAAGATTGTGGGGCTCAGAAAAAAAAACGAGGTTCTTTCAGGAATTCCCCCCCCTGCCCGCTGATATAGCTTTGACAATAATTACACAGGAGTTGACTAATCAAATCACCCCAAATGGGTTTAACTTATTCTTTGAGGTAAAGTCACATCATGACTACGTAGTGTTGGGTTTGACAATCTTTGCGAACTCAACTACAAGATGTTTATTAAGATATGAATAACGCTATCAAATCTTGATCGTACAATTCTCACTAATAGATCAAAATGGACAGAACTTTTCCTCGTTATGTTTGGACTAATTTGAAAGGAAGCTCTCTCTTTTAAGCCATGTCAGAAGTAGTAACATCATTCGTTGTTCACCAATCGGCAGGTAATTAAAAACTTGCTTGCAATTTGACCAAGATTTGGGAAGACAAAATTGTGGCATTATAAACTTCTAGCACCAAAAACACACAATATTTTCCTAACCACCTTAGTTTAAGGTTATTTGGTTAATTCCTCATACTACTTTTACTTGATGCCAAGGCAAATGGTTTTAGAAAATTAAGAAATGAAGATGTACCGCATGCATTGCTACATCTACACATATCTTGTTATCGATCTCATGTTGACATTTAGGCCATCTAATCTAAGTGCATCAACACTGTTCAGGTAATTAGCACTTGTTTGTTCATCTGTTTTACCATAGTTTGTGACTGGCTGTGTTCATTCAGAGTGTAAAAAAAAGTTGTTGAAATGGTTCTTCCTTTAAAAGTTTTGTTGCTAAATTCCTCAGGGCAACATGAATACACATAAGAAAGGATGGCAGTAGACCGGCGAAAAACGGGTAATCGTTCAAATCCATCTTGTTTGGACCGGGGATGGACTATACGTATTGGACGGTGGACGTATATGAAAATAACCATATAAACCCGTGCGGTGGTGGAGACGGGGATGGACTTACCCTTACCCCCGTCCCCGTCCCGTCCCTGTCCCCGTTACCTGCTAAATAAATAAATAAATATAAATATATATTGGGTTGATTGAGATAATTTTACCACCATTATGTTATTTGTGGACAATTGTTTGTAGTATTTTGGACATTTGTTGTTTGTGTTTTATTCAAATAAGTTATGTTATATTATGTTGCATTAGATTATTTAGAATGTTGTTGGATTATTTAAAATATTGGATTTATTTAGCTTGGGCTTGGACGGGTACAGGAAAAGCGGGGACGGGGATTAAAAATTTACTCGTGAACGGGGATGGGGATAAAAATTATACCCGCTAATGGGGGTGAACCGAGAATGGAAGAAATTTTTTTAAGCGGATACGGGAATAGAGACTACACCCTCCACCCCTGTTTCGGTCCATTGACATCCCTACACATAAGCTACCAAATTATTTGACCAGGACGTGGGGATAATATGAGAACGCTTTATTTTGTACGAAATTATTCCTTTTGGTTATACGTGCTACACTTCAGTGGATCGAAAAACATATAGAAGATGAAACCTAAGACTGAGTATTGTGATGAAGTGACTAAGAGAGAAGAGAGAGAGTTATGTTGGACCACCATCGACGCATGCCTACAGGCTACAACACCTACTGTGCACACACACTTCTGGTATTTTGATTTTACATTGATATCTTTAACCCCTGACAATGAATTCTCAGCTGCCGAAAGTGAGAGCCCAAAGGCAGGTCACAGCAAAAAAAAAAAAGACAGAGTGAGAGAGAGAGAAAGAGCCCAAAGGCATGCCATTGACAGAGACATATTCACTAACAACTAGCATGGTGTAGCATGCGTAGAGATTTTTTTATGTTAGGATGAGTAAACAATTAGGGGGGGATGAATCCACCCTCTTAAGTTTCACTACATTGCTAATGGTAAACCCTCATACCTAGTGAGGAGGATGAGTCCTCCTGCATTTTTTTAATTTCCATATGCAGTGTTTACAATTAAAAATCTTACTTTGTCCTTGGATTGCTGACATTTCAAGCAATATAAATTTTTCTCATAAAATCTATATGACTTGTTCAACATATCTTATGATCATCTTTAAACAAAGTCAAATATTTGTTTAATTTATACGCATACATAAGGAGTAGCTTAAGTGGTAATATAAACGAGCCGTAAACTCAGAGGTTCTAAGTTTGAATCTTGACAATCCCTTGGAGTCAGACCATAATAGATTTATTCCTCATGAATACCTTAATCCCAGTGTGGATGACCTGTCTTTGACTAGACCGGAGAGAGGATTAGTCGAAGTGCACGCAAACTGGTCTAAACACCCCTATACCCAGTCCTGGTATAGATGGTTTACCTTTAACCTAACCGTGAAGAGGATTAGTCAAATTGCGTGTAAACTGGTCTGGACAACCCTACCGTTGAATAATAAAAAAAAAAATTATAAACATATATGATATACTCTGTCTCCAAAGTCAGCCTACCAAATCTCTTCCTGATCTTTCCCATACTTGTAAACTACCATGCTTGTCTCTTCTTTGCTAGTCTTTGTCTCTTCATTTTCCATTTTCCATTTTCCTCCACCAGCACCAACAGATATATCGTTCGGTTTTGATTTCTCTTCATACCAACTTCAAGATTCTTTTTACTTCTCTGATTCTAGAACTTGAGTATAGTTTTTTGAGAGCTCAAGTACCTTTAAAACAGTCTGGTCTTGTGTGCTTGTAGATGTCTCCTTTGAGTTGTTTGAATTCAACTGTAACTAAACATGGAGGCTGATAGGAGCAGTAGTGCTACAAAGCAAGAGAATGATGCAAGTCTAGACATGCCTTCATTGGTGTCGAACTCGAGTTCCAGCAAAGAGAAAGGCAAGAAACCATGTATTAGGCCTCCCAAGAAGATTCGAAGCCTAGAACATCCAAATGCAACTCAATTCTCGACAGAAATCACCCGACGAAAAACTCCAAATCAAATTTCTCCCCCTCTTCCTTCTTCAAAATTTGTTTTTCCTTTTGCCCTTGAAGAGACCCCAACTACTGCAAGTACCCTCCATTTCAGACAATACAATTTGCCAGAATTCAATCAGTCATCACCATTGCAGAATCAACAGATGATTTCTTTTGCTCCCCACCACCATGAATCAGTCTATTACCCACAGCATCATGAGTTTCTTAGGTACTGGAGCAACACCCTTAATTTATCTCCTCGTCGAGAACTCGAGTCAACAATGAAAATGGTTGCATCCTCCACAAAGCTCTACAGGGGAGTGAGACAACGCCCTTGGGGAAAATGGGTGGCAGAGATTCGCCTTCCACGCAACAGGAGTCGATTATGGTTGGGAACATTTGACACTGCAGAAGCTGCTGCTTTGGCCTATGACCGTGAGGCCTTCAGGTTAAGAGGAGAGAATGCTAGACTCAACTTCCCTCATCTCTTTCTAGCCCACAAAAATGGTGCCAAAGAGCTCTCAGTGCCTCCTAGTTCATCTTTACCTTGCATTACCATGGGAAATTCTCACCCTAATCCACAAGCTTATAACACAGCAATGGTACCTTCCACTTCAGGACTTCATCACACCATTGCTTTGGACAAGGCAGATTTTAATAGAAATTGTCCCTCTGATTCGGGATCGAATGAAATTAGAGTTAACAATTCACCAGGAGATGGTCTATTTAGATTTTATGAACCAGGGTGGGACTATATGGCTGATGTTTGGTCTGATGCAATCCAACCTGGAAGTAACCCGGCGTGGGACCAGATCATCAACCACAGTAATGACCTGATGCAGCAATCCAATTTTATAATTTCTGAATCAATTGATGAAGGTTTGATTAGTACTGATGTCCAAATGCAACAAGAAAACTCAAGTTCCTCTCCAAAACCCTTCAAGGAAAGCGCTTGATTCGATTTCTTGTCTCGCTCCTCCTCACACTCGGGTTGCTTTCATTTTCTAGGGTTTTAGTCGTGGAACCAGCATCTTCGTATGCAAGCGTAAGATCGTCTTCCAGAGATGGTTTTTTTTTTTTTTTTGTTATTCAGTACTAGTACTAATCAGACATGTATACAAGCGTGCATGGAGGAGTTGGTGTGGATGGCGTTGCTCTTTGGGGGAAAGGTAGTTTTGTTAGTTGATAGTTTTTCTCTTGGCCTGCCCGGCGGGTTTATTGTAGGCATTATTATGTATGTAGTTTCATAAGAAATTCACGTTGTAATATTATACTGTCCTCTACCAACAGACAAGGTGATGAAGCATATTATCAAGTTACACAAATCATGGGAGTTAGTGAGCCATTTTCATTAACTAATCCATCCAGGATAGAGTCTAAAAATTTTTGGAGCAGTAGTTTCTGTGATAGAAGAAGAAGACGACAGTAGAATGCTTCGAGGCACATTATTATATTGATTTCCTTAAGATGAAAATCAGTGTGTACCTGATTATAGCAAATTTATCTCTAGAATATAATAAAACTCAGAATCAATCTGTTATTTGACTGCGTCATGTACACACGTATTCAAACTCAGAATACCTTTGAATTTTTCTAATCTGTCAAAATACTATAATTCTGTCTCTACGAAGAACAGATTCTAAGAAATGAAAAATGAAAATAACAAAAAACGTTTCAAGCTTTTTTGTATAGAGATTGATTGAAAATTGAAGTACCTTGGAATGAAATGGGCATTTAAACTTTAAAATTAACTGTCACCCACATTTTAACAGCTACTTTTAAATCCAAATATAAGCATTCTAGTGTGCACCTTCACATGCATACTAGCATTCTTAGTACTAAAGTATAAACCTGTGTCTATTAATTTTTTTTTTCTCACTTTTTAATGTAGGATTGTCTTTAAAGTTTTTCACAACTTTCTATAAAAACTATCATTACTC
The DNA here is from genome assembly GCA_023539305.1 of Ilex asprella. Taxonomy (NCBI): domain Eukaryota; kingdom Viridiplantae; phylum Streptophyta; class Magnoliopsida; order Aquifoliales; family Aquifoliaceae; genus Ilex; species Ilex asprella. The sequence continues at coordinate 3,690,399 of CM042197.1, forward strand.
CATGTAAAATCTACCAATATACACTGTTAAGCTTGAAAAAAAAAACAAATGTACATAGCCTTATCTTATATATTTTTTTTTTCCTTCAACGGAGTGAGAACAAAATAGAGCATTAAGAGACTACCTCAAATAGGCCTTTATTGGTGGGATCATGAGGCTTTTGACCATGTATGTTACTCATTTCAGAAACAAACGTAATTAGACTAGCATAGCGGCCAACCACTGAGTTCCAATATGAACTTCAAAATTTTTTTTTTTTTTTGAACAATCCACCTTCATGTGTGTAATTCATTAAGTTGAGAAATTCTGGTTGCAGTCATTCAAAAGGAAATCCTTTAGCTCAGGAGGTGAGGCCCAAATTCGAACCTCCAATTTTAAGATAAGAAGTTTGGTCGATAACCCCACTAAACCATCCCACTTTGTAGTGTCTTACCTTATATTCAAAGAAACTATTTTCATTACTCAAATCCGTGGCGTCAACTTTAATAGACATGCTTGTTTTTTATTCATTTCGATTCGCTTTCAACATTTAATCTTTTCGTTTTCAGCATTTAATCTTTTCCTTTTCAGCATTTAATATTTTCGTGCACTCGTGATTGCATTGCATGAATTAATGGCCGCTCTTTGTACTCTAAATTTATTAAGAGTCACGTCACATTTATACACTATTATAATATATTAACGGGTCTTTGGTCCAATTGTGATGAACTCAAAATTAACTGGATCAGGCCCAACAAATCAAGAAGGCCCAAGTCAGTTAAAGGATGGCCTAGACCCACTTTGCAGGTCTAACCCAGTTCAGGATCTAAAAAGCCCGGAGAGATAAGAGCACGTGGGAGAAACTATTGGAATATGCACTCATAGAAACTCAATCCTACCTTAATTGTACTTACCAAAGAGGATGTGTCTTCTTCCTCACATCACTGTCTCACCTCACCGTCTCACCAAACCTATATAATATAAGTCATGTCTACATGGAAGGGCATCACATTTTTTAGACCTCTACACACACTACACCTTGAGTTTTGCTTCTCTATACACTTGTTTTCTCTCTCTTTGTTACTGTAACTCTCCCAACTACTTTATTAATTAATAACAATAATGCTACACTGATCAAATTTAGAGTACAAATGACGTGACAACATGTTATTTGAAGTTTTTATTGGGACTCAAATGATATGACACTAAATAAAGAAGTCCAACTCAGCTGCCATGTCATTTGGACTCCAATTTGGTCCCAAAATTTGGTCAGTGTAGTGTTACTCCATTAATAAAGACCTCTGGCCACCGCTGCCATTTTCTGAGAGTGAAATAGGTCATCCGTACCGAACCATTATATATCTACGTGTTTGCTCTTACTTACTGTTTTACCATTGATCTACCATTATTATTTATTAATTGCATCTCTTCATAAACTTGATTGTTGATCTTTCACGAAGACTAATTTGTGCATCATCAGTTAGTACTTCTTGTCTTATAAAAAATTTGTCTTCTTGAATTCAATGATTCAAGTCTCATTTTCTCTCCCCCTCTCAAAAAATTTTTTAAAAAAAATACACCATCTTAATATAAACCGTTGTACAGCATTTTGAGTTGCAATTAGGCACAGGAGTGATAGCCTATCGATCAGGCCATAAAAGGCCCATAGTCCTGCTCAACGGAACAATTGGGGCAAAACTAGACTTTTGTTGGTCCATGACTGTTGGGCCACCAGACTTTCGCACCAGTCCATAGACAAAGGTCCAAAACAAATTAAGGAGCATGTCATACACAACTATACGTTCAAGGAGTAATTTTAGACATCAATTGAAAATTAAGTAAAGTATGATCAAAAGTAGGATTGATAATTGGACTGATTTTTGTGAGCTCGACCCAAGTTTATCAAGCTCTTTTTTTCAAATGAATCTAAAAAATTATTAAAATTCTGCTCGTTTAGAAAATGAGTTCAGTCCAAAACGAGCTGAGCTTAAGTAACTCAACTATTTTACATATAAACGAGTCGAGCCTAAAAAATTATTCAAGTTCGACTTGTTTAAAACATGAACCAAGCTCAAGTCGTGTCCTATATAATTCAAGCCTCAATATCTCGGTTCGATTATCAATCTTAATCAAAAGTATCATTATATCAATGTGACATCATTTAGTTCTCTTTTTTATCTTTTTTTTTTTATTGAGTTAACATTATCCATGTCCGAATTCGAATATTTGCAAAATGGTGTGTGTATTATCTGTTATATATGTATTGATCTCCATAGATTAAGCTGGTCCAACAAAGACATTTTTACTCTTTGCTCCGACCAGCAAAAAGGTCATAATGCCCATGATGTTTTTTTGCTTTGTTTCTTCTTCATTTCATACCTCTAATTAAATAAAAAGCAGTGCAGTGCACATGAGAGCTTTAAACAAGCTATAGAAAATGTTGGCACTGACATGTCTCCTTCCACTAATTGTAGCTTTCTTTAGGATTGCCCCCAATAGCCTTTCTTTGTTGCTGTGCACATGATTCCAGATTTGCATAAGGGCTGTATATAACTGTCCTGTTGCTAAACTTTATCTAGATGTGATATCCAGCCTATAAATGGAGGTTGGGCAAATTTTTCTTTCTTTTTTTGTTTAGTTTAACCGTGAGGTTGTCTGAATCAATTTATGCATACCTCGATTAATTTTTTGGTCCAGTCAAAGACAGGTATAAGTCATTCACACAGAGATCAGGGTATTATGAGGAATAAATCCCTCTTGATCTGTGATCAATAGATTGTTAAAATTCAAACTCAAAATATTTAGGTTTAGAGCTCATCTCTATTATCACTTTAGCTATTTTTATAGTATGTTTGGATGTCCTATCCAATCCAAACTCGTCCAACTGTAATTCGGATAAAATATAAATTGGTATATCCAGTTTTTTTCCCAATTTGGATAGATTATACATTTTTGTGGAACCCATAAATAAGTGTGAAGTAATTTACTCTCATCAACTATTATACCCCCTTTTTCAGGGTGGTCTCATGTGGGTTCTGTTGCATCACACTTCAGGCCCGTTTCAATGTACGAGAAAGCCTTTGGGCCTAGGTGAAAGATGGACAAGGATTATCCCACATCGGATAACCTACGGGTGTGTGTGTGTGTTTATAAAGTTCTATCTCACTTCTGCTTTTAAGTAAAAGTGTTGTAATTCCTCCAATCAAAAACCTATTATACCCCTATCTTATTCAATCCACCACCTGATTGGTTTATAAATTAGCCTCCAACGCATTCCGAACAAAAAAAAAATACACTTTTATATCTATTTTTTTAACAAGTTCATGCATAATAAAAAATAAGTTCCTTCCTTCAGCCTTACTTGACCGACGAAGGCACGGTAACGATAGTAGTGAGCGAAAAAGAAGAGGAGCAGCGACACCAGTGAGCAAAGGGTGGGCATATCCATAAATTGCATCACATATCCTGTCTAGCAAAAAAATATCACAACCCGTCCTTGGGTTCCATTTAACCTATGTAAGTCAGTAAAAGATGACTTTTCAAACCGAGTAGCGATAAAATTCGAATGAAATTTTTTATGCATTTTTTACTTACAAAACGTGGGATATATAGACCCCACATTCTTTTTTAGTTCTGTCTTACTATAGTTATACACTTTTAACCTACGATCTAAACATGCACTTCGGAGTTGGCCGGACAAATTTTTCATCTTGGTATATTGTTACCTTTCAATTTTTTATTATTGAGACTTCAAAAATTGATCTAATAATGTAAGAGCAACTCCAATGCTGCTATGTAAACTAGCTAGCAAAAATATAATTTTTTATTATATTATCTACTTTAGCTAATCATTTTTTCAAACTCACTCCAACCACGCTATCTATTTTAGCTAACCACTTCAACTAACTTTAACTAACTATTAATTATTAAAATTTAAAATACTATGTAATATGTCATGTCATCACTATATTGATGACAACACAAACTAACGTGTTACGCCATGTCATCAAAAATTTTAAAATTTTAATTTTTATTAATAACGGTCAGATTTATAACGGTCATGAAATTCAAAATTTTTAAATTTAAATTTTTTAACGGTCATATTAATAATTGTCATATTTATAACGATCATATTTGCAATGAGATTGGTGAAATGCGCACCATCTAGGGTGTTTTTGGTGCAAAAATTAGAGTAGCTAGTGTCTTTGGGCTAGCTAGAAGTAGCTAGTCCCTTGGAGCCAATATTTAAGGATTGACTATGTAAAATAGCTAAAAAGAGTGTTTTATGGAGTCCCTTGGAGATGCTCTAACAGTGACATAATCTAATAAAATTTTTGTAACTGTAACTGTAAATGTAACTGTAACTGTTGAACTTTTTCATTAGAACTCTATCACTTGACACACCATTAAATCAGATTTTTAGGTCTCAACAACATTACTCGTGAAAAATACATCGAAAATCTAAGAGAAATCAAGTTTGTGAAATGTTTTCTACCATTTATCTCTCTTAAATCCTATTATAAACAGCCTCTCCCAAATTATATGTGAACTTGTTGTGGATGACCTAAACAGTCAGAAGAACAAATTAAAAAACTACCATTTTCCCTTTATTAATAACTTTTCTCAGTGTGTAGCCAGTTCAATTTTATTTTAAATTACATTGTATAATGAAAGCAAAAAATCAAACTTATCAAGCCAGATACACTTCACCAAGCAACATGAAATTCAATCATCGCAATTCACCTCCCTAGGCCCAAAAGTTTTCGTTTGGAACCCCAATGTAAGATTTTGAAGGATAGTTCCCACCACAAAAGTTTCAAGTTATAATCATCTCAAACCGTTATTATTGTCTGAATTTGGTATTGACAATTTACGTACAAGTATACACAATCAACAACTAATAAAGTGATAAGTAGAGTATCGTTCCTACGGAGAATTATTACTAATAACTTCCAAGTACTAACTTTATATCAATTCAATTTTATTTAAACAATTGAAAGAAACTATGAATTCTCTAATTTAAGATTAAATTTAAATTTAATAATCAAGGATTGAATTTAACGGATAGCAGGATTTAAGATTACAACTTCCCCTAATGCTTCGCATAAATCTTTCCACTCTCTTTCTAGTTAATTGATCAAAATAAGTTGTTAACTAAGACTTCAAAATTATTGATCAAACCTCTTCCGATAGTAAGATAAATATATCTCTCTCAATTAAATTATTATATTCTTATGCAAAATAAGTTGGAATAGATTCATTAAGTTCAAACTCTCATACAACTTACACATGATATATAGGTGTATTCCTACCCTATACACAAACTCATCTATTCAGTCCTAAGAAGAATTAACTAGATGCATGTTTCATATTCAGATCTAAACTTAAAATTCATCTTTCAATTTCATCTAGGTTATCAAATTAATTGCTGGTCAAACAATCATATATTAAGCACAAAATATGACAAATAACTCATGTATGATCAATAGGAACTAGAATCGAGAGTAAATCAATTTAAGTAGACATTAGATTCCATTGCAATCTTAATAAGAATTTAGTTCATAATGTAATTGAAAAATATCATCTAAAATTAAACAACATCTCAAAAAATCAAAAACTAAAAGTAAGAGAAAAAATGAAAACTTAGTTGCAATCTTCAATCTCTCCCTAGCCTTCAATCCTGATTTTCTTCGCGTCGCTTCCTTCGATTATTGTCTTCAATTTTTTATTAATCTTTAGTGTTTTTCTTATTGTAGCAGCCCCTAAAATTAGTATCTTTATATCCCCACTCAAACCCTAGCATATATGTAGCATTAGGGTCCAATTTCGGGTCAAAACAAGTCAAAATTCACATCCAATAGCCAACACAAGCAATACAAGTGCAACTGCACTGAAACAGTGCTCCTTTTGGACAGAATGTGGGCACAAGGGCGCTGAAACAGAACTGGTCTGTTTTTAGCCTTCAACTCCCTTTGTTGTTCAGCTTTCAAAAACCCAATATTTAGCCTCTAAATAGACATTTTTTCCTTCCAAATGATCTTGTTTGCTTTCAAATGATGATTTCTACTAAATAACATCAAACACACAAAACAAATAAAAATGAACATAAAATAATCGAAAACTTACAATTTCATCAAGTCGAAAGTACCCAATTCCTAAGTATAAAATCGACTTATCAGTTATCCTATTAGAACACGATGCACCAATGAATGCACAAAATAGGTGAGCTATACATTACAAGTCCCTATTACCATTTGTAACGCTTTGGACTTACATTTAGTTAAGATCTTGTAGCTTAAGATGCATAGAACAATAAAATTCAGCTATCAAACTTATCAAGCATTTGCAGTTCAAATGCACGTTACTAAACGATATCTCAAAGAGCGAAAATGAATTTGTAAACTGAACGATTGTTTGTCGTTAGATGACAACGGAGCTCACTAATTCAATAACTGATAATCATTTAATGCACGTAACATTATTCTAATTAGATATATGCATACATGTTACTACCTTGGCCAGTTGACCTAGTTTTGCTTGTAGCTTCTGAGGTATCATGCCCTTGTATGATTATGAACAAAAGCTCTTTCGAGGTACATGGCAAGTGTTGTAAGCAACTAATAGCCACAATGATTGGTTCAATTATGACCCATATCAGATGGCCAGCACACCATTATTGTTCTGATCTTCACGTGGAAGAATACTCAATTAAACTTAAAGAGGTAACTTAAATGATAACAAAGACAAGTTGTAAATACAGATGTCTTGAGTTTGAATTTTAGTAATCTATTGAGAGTCAGGCCATGTGGAATTTATCTCTCATGAATACTTTAATTCTGACGTGAATGGTCTGTTTTTGATCGGATCAAAAAAAATTAATCAAAATGTGCGTAAGTTGACCTAAATATCTCTAACCGTTGACCTCTGACGCTTATCGCGGGTCTCGTTCAAGTTATTTTGTAATTGTTTTTACATGAATCTAATCAAATTCATTCTAGATAGATGTATCACTTGCAAGTTGTGAGGATCTTCCATAATCTATCTAAATATTACCGGTTCTAGCACTAGATTAAAAGGGAGGTGGATTGATTAATTTTAAGGCCACTTGCTGATTTATTTAAAAATGATTAATATATTAGAGATAATTATTTGACAAATAATAATGAGAATTAAATGATGGGAATATATACTGTCATAACTAATTAAGTAGAATTCCCATAGAAGCTCAAACAGGCTGTTTGGAATCAAGCCACGTGGTTGGTCTGCCACTATTTAAATCATAAACACGTTATAATGTTAGGACTTTGCAATAATTATTTCGTTATTAATTCATAATAATTGTACAAACCCATATACAGCAAAGAAAAGTGGACAGGAGGGTTCCCTCTATATTATGAATGCCATGTAATTTTTTTTGTTTTTTTTGCTGTTTAAAAATGGGAGGTACAATTAATAGGTAGTAACTCGTGGACGTGATAAGGAGAGTCCCTCGCTGTGAAATGTTTAGTTTGAGTCATAACTATTAATTTTGAAGGGCAATTTATTACCACAATACCACCAAAGTCAAGCAACAAATCGCATTGCTCCCGTGAATTAAACCTTGCTTAATAACCACATGAGAGTCAAAGACAATCCTAAACGAGTACGACATGCAATGAAATGTAATAAAATGAACGGCAATGATACACACATCACCTTTACGCACTATCTTAATATGAACCATCAAATTAATGAGTCATATTGAATTCATTAAATATTTAAAATTTGATATAATGATACATTAGATAGTGTAGACTAGGTGATGCACATAAAGGGTAATGGTAGCTTTGTGAGCTTTTATAGAAGTGCATTTTATGTAGCTTACGAGTATTGTCTAAAGATTACATCTGTATAATTTAAAAATTATTTCTCATAAATACTTAAAAAAAAATAATACTATTTGAAGTCGCCCTACCACTACCTCTATCCCCACCACCACCGTCGCTGCCGCCGCTGCTTCTACCACCACTGCTACCCCCACTGCCCCCACTGCCGCCACCACCACTCCACCGTCGTCGCCACCATCGTCGTCATTACCACCACCGCCGTCGCCACCACCACGGTCATTGCCACCCACCACAACCATCACCATCTCTTACCACCACCTCTCACCCCCGAAAAAATATTCATTACAACGGTGATACCATATAGCAGGGTGATGTGGTATCACCAACTAATAATACTAAAACAAATAATCACATAAACCCCACAAAAATTAATAACTAACCTGCCATGTAAGCAAATAACTTCTCACCCTCTTGTCATGTAAGTCCAAGTAGGGTTCACCTTTTCCATTTAGGGTTTTATTATTGGTTGGTGATACCATGTCATCAATTGTGACATGGCATCACCGTTGTTTTCAATATTTACTCATCACCCCCACTACAAACCGATACTTAAATTCTTTTATCTCTTTTTTATGTTTGTGATTTGATTTTGAATATGAATACAAATATATTTATTGTTTACTATTTTTTATTATATTGTGCGTTCAAGCACAGACAATAACTAGTGTTTTGATAAAAAAAATTAAAGTACACTTGTTGTTTCGACTTCATTCTTACATTTATCAATCTTCATCATTAATACTTTGACAACTTGAATAAACGAATGCAGTTACGTGACTTTCCACATATTTTTCTTTGTTTTACAACTATGTAGAGCCTATTTCGTCATTTTGATTCATTTTAACTAAAAAATCTAAAAAGTATTACGTTGATTTTTAACAGTCTAAGTCAACCCTTTTCTTTTATTCGGATTTGAATCCATCCCTCTTGCTCTTGTTTATCTTTCCTTGTCTATCAGACCCAACACCAAAGCACATACATACATGTTGATTAGTTGGTGTGATTATTCCTAATAATTTTTCTTAAGGTGGTCCTCTGTAACCACCGGCACCACCGCCCCTGGTCTTTCTTGATTGCTTCACCTTCAATGTATCTTTATTATAGAACTTGAATTCCACACGAGCTTCACTGTCTGTCATGGTGTACAAAGATTGAGTTGCAATGGTTTATCCCAACAGCACCCACATACTTTTTTAGCTGGACACAACTACATTGGGATCGTTATCCTCTTATATCTCATTCCAACTACCTAGTTAAAGTGCCAACCAGTTGAAACTCACATACTTAAATATGTCCTTCCTTATATGAATACTTTAAAAGATAAACAACAAAACCGTCACATCTTATAACATCACAAGTCTCCTATTATAGGAAATTTCTATGATATTATGAGCGGTATCGATACCGAAAATTATTATTTTTTAAAGATAAAATTATAATTTTTTTATTATATAAGTTACAATTTTAAAAAACATGACCGATCATTAAATGTTGGTGCAACTTCAAAAAGAGGGTCTTCTTCAATTATGCTCAACGGATTTGGACCATAGAATGACCAATCCACATCATACATAAATGCATATATATACATACATACAATTTTGCCCTAAGAGAGAGAGAGAGAGGTGTAGTAATGGAACAAGAAGACATTCATAAGATGGTCCCCAGAGGTAGCTGAAACTAAACTTTGGGTTGTCACCTTCAATTAACAGTGATGGGCTGGATGAAATGTAGGGGTGGGGTTTTGGGAAGGGTATAAGTTGTACTGATGTGCACTCTCTTGGGCTTTCCTGCCATCCTTAAGGCCCAATCCATATCTTCCGCCTAGTCAGAAGATAAGGTTTGTACTTAAACACCCGCCATACTCTAGTCAAATTAAACACACACCATACTCTAGTCAAATTGGTCACTCTTCGAGTAATATTATAGAAACTGAATTTAATATATTCGTTCAATGTATACAAATAATATTAAATAAAATTTACTTCAAATTAGACGCAACAGCAATTTTTTGCTTAATACTCCTAACAAATAGGTCTGGTTTTGTCCGTGACAGATGAGGGGCAAGTCGAAAGACCTAACTCATGTTACAAGTTCAAGAGGCTCAACTCCAAAAGGTTCAACAAATTCAGTCTAATATGATCAACCCGATCAAGCTCATCATACTTAAAGAGTTATATCAACATGGAGCAGCTCATCAAATTCAATGAGCTGCATCAGGAGGGGAGCATACAAGGTCATCCAGGAGCCTCCTCCTTTACACCTTGGGTCCAAGAGCCTTATTCTCTTCACCTTGGGTCCAGGAGTCTCCTCCTCTCCATCTTGAGTTCAGAAGTCTCCTCCTCTATCACCTTGGAGTAAAGGTCATCCAAGAGCCCCCCCTCGCCACTTGGGGAGAGTCAGTCTTCACTCATCCTTTTATCAAGTCCTTTGAAGAGCACCATAATTTCCTTGTTTGTTGAGGAGAGGAGAGGTCGCCAAGAAGAGGAAATGTAGTCAAGAAGATGATGAGAGGTCGTCAAACTAATTAATACTATTAAATAGTCCCCCAATACGTTATGACCGTCAAACTGGCTATGCAATTACTACGTAGACGACTATAAGTTACAAGCTCCCCTAACACTTGGTAGTATATCAAAAATCAAGATCATTCTCTCCTCTTCTCTATAACCTTATAATCTTTTGTACTCCCTCCGAACCAGAGTTAATAAAATTCTTAGAGAACTCAGCCATTGAAAGTGGATGTAGATCTTGATTGACCGAACCACTATAAACCTTGTTTTTTTCTTTATCTACCTATTTTACTATATTTTAAATTATTAACTTGACTGTGGTATGTACACTAATTTGTACATCATCAACAGATATTGATCTTTCATTTCCCTTTGGTGGTTTTTGTCTGCTTTTTTTTTTTTAAGTTTTTTTTTCCATTAAAATGAGGGTGGGTCTGAGCATAGAACTTAGACTCACTTTTGTTATTTGGGTGTCATGTGCTTGAATTGAGTAAATAACCTTTCTGTATTCAAGATTATAATACAAATATCTCATCAGTGGAGATAATTCGTGTATGAAAAAACTAAATAATCGTTGGATAAGTTTATTTGAGATCGTCAGATGAATTTATTAAAATTTATCATATTTTATATTATACAATTACCTATTCATGTTATAGGAGCTTTTTTCCTTCTAATAGTAATATATTGTAAATATTCAACATTTCTCGACATATGAAAAATGAGTAACTTATTTATATATAATTTTTATGGGTGATGCTTGCATAATTCTAAGATTTACATTACTAACAATTCACTTGTGACTATTTCTCAAAACAAAATAAAGAAAATTAAAATTTTTTGGTTAGGAGTTTTTTTTTTTCATTTCATTTTCTTTGTCATAAACCAACAACCATACCACTTACAAACACAAAAGATAATAGATTTGTTTGGAATTTGTTTAAAATCTCATCTTTTTTTGGTTTTAGGAAAAAAAAAAGTCTGATATGTTTGGACTCAGGTTTATTAAATTGTTTTTCCATCAGTTTTTTGGACAAAAATTATTTTTATCCACACTAAGAAAAAACTGAAAAAATAGATCTTATTAAAAGATTTTAAAAGAAAAATCAAATTTTTTTTTGAAAATATTTCAAACAATTTTAAGAATTTTTTTAATTTTACTTTTTAAACTTCTATTTAACACCCAAAAAAAACAATCTAAACCGGCCTAGTAATATATGATCAAATAATAATTTTCAATATCATATAAAAAACATATAAATATAAATTTTCGATTGATTGATTTATTTATAGTCATAGTCAGAAATGATAAAATAAAAAAGATTAATATTTTGTATCCCAAATTTGCATCTCAAATGTGCATCTTAAATCAATGAAAATCATTAAATGAGTGAGTCTCAATAAAAAAAAATTGATGGGACCTACTCATCTAATAGTTCAGATTAATTTAAAATATAAATTTGAGATTTATAGGATTGCTCAATAAAAAAAATTAAAGTCAAAAACACGAAATGACACTTGGCTCAAGAAAAAAACGCACACACACACTTTCACTCATTACCAAAAGGTCCAAAACCCTGCTCCCACGTAGAACCCACCACACGACAGCATCGGTACGACACCGTCCCCTCTCTCTCTCCCCCCTCCCCCTATTTGCATAGGGCTTCGTTACCGTCTCTCACCGCTTTCCCTCTCTAAACCTTCGTCGGATCTGATTTCCCAAAGCTAGAAACCAAAACCCCACCTAGTTTCACGATCTATATTGTCTGATCTTCTCTCCCTGTAATTCACACGTCGAACTGCGTATGTTTACGAATGCATTGTTATACATATAAATTTTGAGAGAGAAAACGACAAGCGATCGATTGGAGTCGTCGGTAGTTCGTGGCATTTTCATTGTTTCAGATGGGAATGCCCGAACGATGAGCAAAGCCGGCGACGAAGAGGACGAAGACGAGTGTTTCTACGAGTCTCTAGATCGATTACAATCCTCCACTACAACTTCTTGCTCTTCCTCTTCTTCTTCAGACGACGACGTTGAAGATAAAGATCCGAATTGGCTTTCAGGTTCGCACAATTATGCTAACTCGGAGCATCAGTCATTGCTCAAAATCCCCAAATTCCCAATGGCCGTGTCCAACAACTACGATGTCTGGATCTCTGAACCCTCGCTCTCAGTCGAACAACGCCGCATGCGACTCCTCCGCCAGATGGGACTCAGCCGTGATTTCGCTCTTTCCCGCCAAAAACCTTCTCTCTCCGACGCCAGTGGCGGTGAGAAGTTACGCGGCGGAGAGTTTGGCAAATCGGTTTCGTCGGAACATTTGAACCCTAGTCATGGAAATGGCCATGTTTTATCCTCTAATACGCACAGTTCAATCCCAGGTATCGTTCGGTTGAAGTCGGACGGTGCCACGGATCATAATCAGGGTAATTTTAATTCATTGTCCGCTAATACCTCTGAAATTCTTTTCATTAATTCGACTTCGTCCTCACAACCGGTCAATGAGACCAGTAGCGATGGAGTTTTTGTAAATAATACGAATCGAGGCCATAATCATAATGCTGTTCTTGTTAAATCGCGAAGTGGCAGTGGATCGCCAAGTAGTAACTCCGTTTCTTCGCCAAATAAACCGCCCTTGGGGAAAATTAGTAAGCAGATTGACTTGATTAAAACTGATTCCACACGCATGAATCCAAGTGGGAACTGTGATTCCGTGGCTGTTTCGGGGAATGGGGAGAAAGAGGAGGGTTTGGAGTGTAATGAGAATGTTCAGGTTGATGATCAGGTGTGTTTAATTAAGAATCTTGATAATGGAAAGGAGTTTGTGGTAAATGAGGTTAGAGAGGATGGGATGTGGGACAAGCTTAAGGAAGTGAGTACTGGGAGGCAGTTGACCATGGAGGAGTTTGAGGTATGTGTTGGGCATTCTCCAATTGTTCAAGAGTTGATGAGGAGGCAGAATGTGGAGGATGGAAATAAGGATAATATGGATTCAGCTGCTAATGGGAGTGGGGGGAGTGGATCGAAGTCCAAGAAGAAAGGGAATTGGTTGAAGAGTATAAGGAGTGTGGCTAGTTCAGTCACGGGTCACAAAGAGAGGCGGAGCAGTGATGAGAGGGATACCTCGTCAGACAAGGGTGGGAGGAGGTCGAGTTCTGCCACGGATGATAGCCAGGATGTTTCGTTTCATGTTCCGGAAAGAATTCGTGTGCGACAATATGGCAAGTCCTCTAAAGAGCTCTCGGCACTTTACAAGAGCCAAGAGATACAGGCACACAACGGTTCTATTTGGACTATTAAGTTCAGCTTGGATGGCAAGCATCTGGCGAGTGCCGGTGAGGACTGTGTCATTCATGTGTGGCAGGTTGGGGAATCAGAGGGGAAGGGTGACTTGTCAATCGATAAACAGGAGGAGGGGAATTTGAATTTTTTTAATCTGGCCAATGGGTCACCAGAACCAACTTTAGTGTCGCCAAACTTGGATGGGCATCCAGAGAAGAAGAGAAGAGGAAGGTCATCTACAAGCCGGAAATCAGTGAGCTTGGACCTCGTGGTGGTACCAGAGACTGTGTTTGCACTTTCGGAAAAACCTATTTGTTCATTTGAAGGACATCTTGATGATGTGCTTGACCTCTCCTGGTCCAAGTCTCAGGTTAGTTAGGATTCTGTTATTTGGCATGGTAGTTATATTCTTTTCAGGTACAATGTTGTATCGTATAATGATTATGTTGACTCAACCACTCAATTACGCAGTTGCTTCTAAGTATGTGAGTTTGTGCAAAAAGTTAAGTTGTAAATGTCTTGTTGGCATATCACACGAGTGATGAATCCAGGCTGATGGCACACTTTCTAATCAGATCTTTCTAGAGCCTTGTAGAGCAGGAAACCTATTTTTCTCTCTGTGTTTCTCAGTTGAGATGTTTGCAGAGGTACATTTGGTTTCTAGTGTATGGGGTATGACTGAGACCTCTATAGATCTTTATGATCTCGTGTGGCTTAGGGTACTGTAACATCATGTGTCTGCAAAGTTTATTCCCAATACCCAATTGCCTAAATAGTTCACAAAGCGATGCAGACAATGTATCCGCAAAGCATTCACAAATAACCTTCACTTCAGCCAAACCAGCAACACTACACTAAACAAATCTTCACTTTTTGATACACTTTCAAACATATGTGATGTTGTACAACATCTGCACTATGGTCATTAGAACACCACTTCAAAAATTATTTGCATGACACTTGTTGGAACTCCACACACACCTACAAATTCTTCACCCTAACTCACGATGCCTTCATTGTCATTCTCTACCGACTCAGTTCCAAAGTCTGAACTTCTAGTATGGCAAGTCTCTATTTGTTTGTCCATGGTAGGATTTGATTACGAGAAATTGCCAGCATACAAGCAACCACAAAATGGCTTATGACCAAACACTACTTCAAAGATGCATGATATGGTAGCACAATTGAACTTGCTACCAACATGGTTCATCATCTATCACTCCCATCCCACCATCTCAGGAAATAACACGTGACAACCCATCTCTCACTCACGGCATTCCATCATTTTCTAGTGGCGAGAACAAACTCTCAGTAGTATCAATATCAGAAAACTATTACTTATCCAGGGAGGGCAAGTTTTTGTAGATTTCTTGAGGAAGATTTATCATATGTCCCATGGTTTGAGTGCACCTCTGGTGAATTACTTATCAAAAAAATTAAAAAAATATGAAGTGATGTCTTCAATAATTTTTTTGTGGTTTGAAACCCTAAGTATGTTGTTACTTGATATAATGGAATCCAGCTGTGGAATATCAGGATCAACAAGAAAGAATGAGTAACGCTAGAAATTTAAAAGATTTCGTTGGTGGGTCATTCGTTGTTTGAGATTGCTTTCTTGTGTCTTGATGATTAGACGGTGGTGTTTTGGAATCCTAAAGATACCATGACTAGTGGATGAAGCCTCATTTTTGCACCTTAATGTTTCCTTCCTATCTTTACATGACATGCTAGTATTGTACTGTATGGTACTCAGCATTTATTCATCCATTTCTCCTTCATGTTCTCTACCCTTTTTTGAATGACAACCGAAAACTTATTTGCTGTTTTTGGAAATAAAACTGCCTTCAGTACATGATTATTCATTAGTGGTCAGTGGTCACAATCTCAAGGGAAGCTTCATGATTTATCATAGGTTATATTCATCTATAGGCTGCATGGAAACTAGGAACTAAGGAATTTAGCCATTTGTAGGATCTGACAATTAAGATTCTGTGAATTATTTATTAGGACTTCTTATTTACAGAAGCTGTCATTTTCAGCTTTTGCTCTCGTCTTCAATGGACAAAACGGTACGGCTCTGGCACTTGTCTAGAAAGTCTTGTTTGAAGATTTTTTCACACAGTGATTACGGTAAGTACGTCGATTGCATTGTTTTTTTGTCAACACTAATTGCAGTTGTTACAGAGGCTGTGAACTTGGAAACCTCTTCTTTTGTGTAGGCAACACACTCCTTTAAAGTAATGCATAAATAGCTAAATACTGTTGTTCCTGTATATAATTTTTTTGGTCCCTCGTCAAGGGAGGTTTCTGTCCTAAAAATAGGGATTTTTAAATCAGCTAATGAAGGTCTTTTTGCATTGCTCTTGTTGGTAGCCAATTACATTCTTGTTTTCTGGATTTGCCATGGCAGTAACTTGCATCCAGTTCAATCCTGTTGATGATAGATATTTCATAAGTGGATCATTAGATGCTAAGGTTCGCATCTGGAGTATTCCTGATCGTCAAGTTGTTGATTGGAATGATCTGCATGAGATGGTCACTGCTGCTTGCTACACACCAGATGGTCAGGTTGGGACATACCTAATTGTAGTTTCTCATATAATAATTTTGAGTTGCCCCAGCACTCACAAAGAGAAGAAAATTTTGTTGCCCCAGAGAGAAGGGGAAGAGATGCTGTTATTCTGCTATGTTAAAGTTTCAATTGTACGTCTAAGGAATTTTTGTTGATTTCTGAAGGGCGCACTTGTTGGTTCATACAAGGGGACCTGCCGGTTGTACAATACATCCGGTATGGTTGCTCGCTCTCTCTCTCTCTCTATCTCTATCTCTATCTCTATCTATATCTCTCTCTCTCTCGCTCTCTCTCTCTCTGTATCTCTCTACATTGGCATGTTTCTTGCTTTGCTCACCAAGTATTTACCCACGTCTTCTTTTTTCCAGATAATAAGTTGCAACAGAAAGATCAAATCAATCTGCAGAATAAGAGGAAAAAAGCTCATCAGAAGAAAATTACTGGGTTCCAGGTAATCAATTGGTCCTTTCCATTGTGTTGCTTTATGAAAAAGAAAGGGCACATCATCCCTTTCCTTCACAGAGGGTATTATTTAGCATTTTTCCTTGGCTGGTCTGTTGTCTGTTCACCTTTTGGCAACAATGGTGTACGTCTCTTGCTCTTTTAGTTGCTGAGTGGTTTTCATTGAACAGTTTGTGCCTGGAAGTGCATCAGAAGTGCTTATTACATCTGCAGATTCACGAATTCGAATTGTTGATGATGTTGATCTGTTTCACAAGTTCAAAGGTATGCACCAACATAATTTTGTATTTTCTTTAGTTCATGAATGTGTGATAGAAATTTTAAATGTTGAAACTTGATTTAGTTAACTGAATTTGTTTTGTTGGATCATTACTCATGGATCGATAGGCCCTGGGAGTGGACTGGGTACAAACATGTCTTTTGGTATTATATTCACAAAATGGCTACCTCGTTTTCGACCCACGATCTTATGGTTGTTAGCATGCCACTTTTACCATGGCACCAGGCAATTACACTTGATTAATTAGATCAAGGTTTTCACTATTTTCATGGTGAATGGATTTTGATTTTGTTACAGGGTTCCGCAACACTAACAGCCAAATCTCAGCTTCCGTTACTGCAAATGGAAAATACGTGGTCTGTGCCAGCGAGGATTCTCAGGTCTATATCTGGAAGCATGAAGGTGATTCCCGACACAGTAGAAGCAAAGGTGTAACTGTGACACAGTCTTATGAACAGTTCCACTGTCAAGATGTATCAGTGGCCATCCCCTGGCCTGGCATGTGTGACACATGGGGATTACAAGATTCTTGTTCTACAGAACCAAATGGGCTTGCCGATCATTTGGATGAGGTCTCTACGGCAAATCATCCTCCTACACCGGCCGAAGAAACTGATTGTAATGAGAGTTCACACTTGGCATCTGGGTGCACCAGCAGTCCCCTAAATGGTACCATCTCCAATGCAACAAATAGTTACTTCTTTGATAGGATCTCGGCAACATGGCCTGAGGAGAAACTTCTTCTAGCAACCAAGAATCATAGTCCTCGTGCCAGTGTGGATTTCTCCAATGGTGTGCACCAGAGTAGGTCAGCCTGGGGTATAGTGATCGTTACTGCTGGCCTTAGAGGGAAAATCAGAACTTTTCAAAATTTTGGATTGCCGGTTCGGATTTAGGGGACACCTAAAAAAGTTGCAAGACCTACAAGCAGCTTCAAGTGCTACATAACATTGGTCCTCCCATGTTGGTAAAATTTGTACAGAGATACGTGGTGAGATTTGTAATATTAGGCGGTTTCATCTCTTTTTCCTTTTTCTTTTGTGCTTGTACCCATATGGTTTGGGACACAGATGATGAGCTCATCTGACTAGGCACTCACAAAATGAATAGATTTGTCAGTAAAGAAAAAAAAAATACACCGTGAATTTGGAAACCCATGGTTATATGTCATCAGGAATTGTAGAGTTATGAACGTGGCAAAAGCTTATTGAATTTAACAGAATTCTTTAACAATTCTTTTGGTGTTATTCTTTATGTGTATTTGTAGATTGGGTGTGGAGCCGGGTATGAAAGAAATTTCAAGACGGTAAGGAAAGTTAATTGATCATTTTTGCAAAACTTCTACACTCTTTACTAATCTGCTGTTCTGTGTGGTGGTACTGTCTCATGGATTTGGTCAGGTATATAAAATTCTTCAATTGTCTCTGGTGTATCTCTTCAGTGGCCAGTCTGCATCTTTCTTCATTTTTTTTCAAACCTTGTGGAAGAAGGGAGGAATTTATGGTAGCTTCTTCAAGTAATGGTGCTATTGGCTTCTGGAAGTAGTTGAACAAAATAGACTCTGTGTGACCTCTGTAGGGATTTATAAGTTGGAACACCAACTTAATCAAGACAAGAAAATTTTTGAGACACCTTGTTTGGCCAATGCACGTGGTTTACGAGTGATTATGTGGATGGATCCTAAGTTTCGATAATTATTACTTTACGAGTGCATCATAAAGATGCCATTTATTTCTAAGTTTATTCCGTTTGATTTTTCTTTCAAGTGGATTTCTTGTACACCATATTGTACTCGTCTCAAGGTGTGTTGTTGCAACAATACTACGTTTATTAAAATTTATGTCATATTAACTTCTATTGATCGATCATTCAATAAGTATTAATATTTCACAACATTTGATATAAAAATTATTTGTACAAAAAAAATTGTTCTGTGCTCAAGCACAATCCCCCCATCACAGATTAGACTAGAGCCAAATCCAAGGTAGCAGAGTCTGTAGTTGTGGTCCATCCACCCAAGTGTCTGCTATCCCTCTTCTAATTTTCCATGCCCCAAGCCCATGACTCTTGTCAGTGAGACGCTTTGGGAAGTGAACCTTGACGATATATATCCCTTCCTGGACCCACAGACCACTCCAACTCTTTTGGCAATTTATTTAAAAAGTGAAAATATCACTGGATATCCAAATCTCAATTCCTGATTGGTTGCTTGAAATTGAAATGGCAGATACTTCTGCAAATAATTATCTTATCCTCTCTGCCTTTCATATCCAAGAGACAGACCCCCAATTTTTTTCACCAAACAGCCGCCTTCCCAATATATATAGCCATCAACATATGTACCTGTCAAATACTCATATTTTACACTTAAGTTCTTTGGTGACTGTTTGGACTCATCCAGAAAATACTCTGAATAGGCTTTCATGGCTCTCCAGGCTGCTGCTTTGTTTCCCTCTGCTCTTGCAATCCCCAAAGAGGTTTGCTTTCCTATTGGTCTGTTTGGAAGCTTTGTTATTGTTTTTTTTTCCAAGTACTGTCACAAAATATCATGGAAGTGATTGTTTGGGATAATGTTCAATACTTGCAGGGGAGGAACAGCGCATCATTGAAAGACTCCAGTCTACTTGGAGTTTCACTTTCAGACCACATTAAAGCTGACTTCAGCTCTTCTGCATTAAGGATCAAGGTACCAAACTGCTTCACTGCATCTGTTCTAGCTACCAAACACTGGAATGCTAGTAGCAGTTTAACATTTAAGCAGAAGAGTATAAATATTTGTCATAGATATGAAGAATGTGCTTAAATAATGTCTTCTTCATGGGGATTGGATTATTACAGAGGGAATTCACCCAAAGAAAACAACATTTTGGAGTAGTACGAGCCCAGGTGGTAACTGCAGCTCCAGCAGTTAACCAGGCCACGCCCGGAGGGAAGAAAACCTTAAGAAAGGGCAGTGTTGTGATCACTGGAGCCTCCTCTGGGTTGGGGCTGGCCACAGCTAAGGCACTGGCTGAAACAGGCAAATGGCACGTAATCATGGCCTGCAGGGACTTCCTCAAGACCGAAAGAGCCGCCAAGGCGGCAGGCATTGCCAAGGAAAACTACACAGTAATGCATTTAGACCTTGCCTCACTTGACAGTGTCCGGCAGTTTGTTGATAACTTCAGGCGATCCGGTCGGCCGCTTGATGTTCTGGTCTGCAATGCAGCTGTCTACTTACCAACTGCCAGGGAGCCGACATTTACAGCTGAGGGATTTGAGCTGAGTGTTGGAACTAACCATCTTGGGCACTTCCTCCTTTCAAAGTTGCTGCTTGATGACTTGAACCAGTCTGATTACCCTTCAAAACGACTCATAATTGTCGGATCCATTACAGGTACTAAGATTAATTGTCACTCTACCAATTCTCTGATAAGCATTTAGGTGTTGAGCTGTGCAACCAGTTCACTGAACTCAAAACAATTTTTCTTCTACATGGACTTTTCCCCCCAAATTCAATACTCAAATACACAAACTCATATCTCAACTATAGGAATTTGATGTAATCGTTATTGTTTTCTGTTAAAGACCATATTTTCTACTAAATCCGTTACTATGATTGATACTATGGGTTGTGTTGCTGTTTTTAATATATCTCAGGGAACACTAATACCTTGGCTGGGAATGTACCTCCAAAGGCGAACCTTGGGGATTTGAGAGGCCTTTCAGGGGGTCTGAATGGACTGAACAGCTCAGCCATGATTGATGGTGGGGACTTTGATGGTGCTAAGGCATACAAGGACAGCAAGGTCTGTAACATGCTCACTATGCAAGAGTTCCATCGTCGGTACCATGAAGACACTGGCATCACATTTGCTTCCCTTTATCCTGGTTGCATTGCCACAACAGGCTTGTTTAGATACCACATCCCTTTGTTCAGGACTCTATTCCCTCCGTTCCAGAAGTACATCACAAAGGGCTTTGTCTCTGAGGATGAATCCGGAAAGCGACTTGCACAGGTAAATAAAAGCGACTTCCACCCTGAGTAAAATTTCTAGTTCCGCCCCTGGTTAGATATACGCAACCTTACCTCTGTAAGTAGAGAAACTTGCACTATCTCCCATCAACCCTTTGAGTGAAATTTAGCCAAAGGAAAGAAAATATGGGAACTGATCCCATCATTTCCTTCCCTTAGTAACTGCAAGATCACCCAAGGACGCCTTTGGCATCCAGTGGATTAACGGACTGACCATAGATGACAGAACCATGTACAAAAAGTGGGAGGCATTAGTTGTCTACTCTTAGGTTGGTCAATAAGGGTCGGAGAAGAGTAATCACTCGTTCTTAATCTCACAGTAACAAAATGAATCAGTAAAATACGTAAGAGAGATTAACATGATAATATCACATTCAAGAAAATAACAATTTGTTGGTTTTGATGTAGGTTGTGAGTGATCCAAGCTTGACAAAGTCAGGTGTGTACTGGAGCTGGAACAAGGACTCGGCATCATTTGAGAACCAAATGTCTCAAGAAGCTAGTGATGCAGAGAAGGCCAGGAAAGTGTGGGAAGTCAGTGAGAAACTGGTTGGTTTGGCCTAAATTGAATCCTTGGGGTTCTTCTTGTCAACTACTCTTTGTGTTTAGGAGAGGAAGGTCTGGGGTCCATTGTGAGTGGAGTGTTTGGATTCAGATGTTGAGTAGTTGTAAGCAATTTTCTCTTGTAAAATCAGGTGACTTTTGAGCTAGACTTGACAATAAAATAACTCACAACATTTCTCAAATGACAATTATATGGTAGTTTCAAGAAGTATGCATAATCAGGGAGCCTAGTCCCAGGTGGTTCAGAAAGAGATATGCCATTGCTCCATGGCCTTCAAACAATGAAGGACTTGACTAGGGTACCGAATTCCATACCTCCAAAATTTATTTCTTGGCCGAATACTTTCATAAATTTTGTGGAGTATTTTTACAACAAAAAAATTTACCCTTTATGTGCTTGAAAACTCCTCTCTCTCTCTCTCTCTCCCTCCCTCCTTTTAGAATTCAAAAGCTACAAAGAAGTATGATATAAAAAAAAAAATCATATTGAATGAAGTTTAAAGAGGTTGATTAAATTAAAACTTGGAGATCCCATAAAATTAAAAGATTAATTCAAAAAGAAAAATGAGGTAGTGCTACTGAAGAAATACGAGTTTCTAGCAAGCATGTCAATGCACTTAAAAGATTTGTGCCATAAGGACCATGTTCATAACAAATGTGACATGATTTGGAACAGTGTTGTATTTCTTATTTCGTACTTAAGTTTCAAAGGATTGGTAGTCCAAAAACTATTTTTCACTTAATATCATGCAATCTCTGATGGGCCCAGCCCATGGCCCAACTCAAGATGTGGGTCCAACTTGAATAAGGAATCCACCTAGACAAAACTCATGGGTCCAACTCAAAAAAGATCTATGTCCAGTCGGGCTCATCAAGGCTCCAAGAGTTACATCATCAAAGAGTAGACAACGTCATTCAAAAGTCTCATCAACGCCATCTTAGAGTAAGGAGCAAAGAAGTCAACCACGTCATCCTCAGACTTGGTCTTGAGGAGAGTTTCTGCCTCATCGATTGCGAGGATGACGCCAACTCCACCAAATTAGTTTGTAATTACTGATAAGTCACCTCAATCTGTTCGGAGACCCATATAAATTGTAAACTCCGCCTACACATGGAGAACATCTCTCACTTCTGGCATCACTCTCATCTCTCTTACATCTTGTACCTCACTTGAGCTCTCATTGCTCTCGCCTAATCTCGTTACACTCCTACAACAATAAAACACTCAGATCATTCTAGGCCTTCACAGTGGAGTAGGTCACTTTGACCGAACTACTTAAATTATGTCTTACTTGTGCTGAGTTTCTCTATCTATTTTATTATTTACAGTAATTACTTGACAGGTGCTATATAAAAATAATTTATGCATCATCAATCTCAAAAAACAAAATTTAATGATATGAACACTAAATGACAAATGTTTTTAAAAATGTAAGAAGTTTATGTAATTACTGATATTTTTATTCAATTGTTTACCTATAAAGGATGGGATTTGACCATTGATGGCTGCCATTTATGATTTTTAATATGCTTCTATAAGCAAAAAATATACCCTATAATTAGAACTTAAAAAGGATAAAAGTTCCTAAAATCTTGCAAATGCAATTACAAAAGAATTGTATTTGAAAAAAAAAAGGGAAAAAGAAGGGGTGTTTGGTGTATATTATATGTCTTTGGGGTTGCCTTGGGCCTAGGCCCTTCTTTACAGCATCCAGAATTAGTAGGCCCAATACTTGGGGCTAAATGGATCTGCCTTGGGGTTTAGGGTTTTTGTCTGTGTCAGGACTTAGGACGAATCTCTGTCTGTCTCTCTCTCGATTCCGTTCTCGATCGCGATCAGGTAAATTCTCGAAGCCTTTACCAAAATGTCATGTTTTTTATTGGGAATTTTGTCAAATCTTCAAATAGGCTCAAATGGGTTTTCTTCGTTTTTACAACCATGTTTGTCCTGTATTTAGATTTCTAAATTGGAATGGGGAAGAAGCGAAAACACAGTGAGACGGAGGTTGTAGCCAATGTAACGAAAGATGAAAGTGCTCCAGAGAGATCTAAGCGTACAATTCTAGGGTGGAAAGGTAAGACTGAAGAGAAAAAAGAAGGTAATGATTCTAATACGTGCTTTAGAAGTAACGAGAAGGTTTTGGTCACTTGTTCGCGCCGCATTAACTTCAGGTGGAATTTTTTATTTCTAAAATCTATTTTTTTTTCCTCCTTTAGGTTGGAATTTTATTTTGTTGGTTTGTAATGTTGTTCATGTGAATTCTAGGTATCGCCACATGATGTTGAACTTGGTTTCACTTTTGCCTCATTGTAAGAAAGAAAACAAAGTCGAGTCCAAGCAAAGTAAAGGATCGACCCTTAATGAACTGGTTGAGCTAAAAAACTGTTCATCTTGTTTGTTTTTTGAGGTAAATTTTGCTTTTGGTAGTGGGTTGTAATTATATGTTTGATTGTATTAGATTATTGTATATTTTTACAGGAGAGATTGCATTGCCAAAAATTTTGAAGCGGTTGCAAAACATGTGGTAGTTGTAAATGTTGAATGTTACATTTGTGCTTTAGTTGGTGTGGCTTTAGTTCTTCATGGGATCACATGTACCTTTTTTCCACATTTCAGTGCCGGAAGGGGAAAGACCTTTACCTATGGATGGCTAAGTGCCCCAATGGTCCATCTGTGAAATTCTTAGTTAATGCAGGTATTATGTTGTTTCTTCTATGAATAATATGAGTATGTGAGATTTGTCTTGTCTTAAGCCTGTAAGTAATTCTGCACCAGTTTTGTTACCTGCAAGCTAATTTTTGGCCAATGATTTGATATGTGCATAATCTGTTTTCTTTTTTAGCAAAAAAGAAAAAAAAGAAGAAAGAGAGTAAACATAGCCTAATTATCAAATTTTAATTTGTCACTGAAGTGCACACTATGGAAGAATTGAAACTTACTGGAAATCACCTGAAAGGCACACGACCTATTTTGACTTTCTCAACTAATTTTGACAAAGACCCCCACTGGAAACTATTGAAAGAGATGATCATGCAGGTATGGTGTTCTTGCTTCCTCTCTTAAAAGCAAAGTTCCTGTGCCTTTTTTTTTTCTTTTAAATTTATTTTAATCCATAAAGCACTTGTTATCTTGAAGAAAACTCATGTAGTTTGATTTGTCTTTCCCAAGTGACAAAGGTGAACTTGTGTTTAGACAAAAATTGGCTAAATGGAATGTACCCTGGGTGATAGTAGGTTGCTGCGAGGCACTCATCTCTCTTCAAATCCCCAGCTATTTGTACTAGAGTTAAATCCAGATTGGTATACTAGCTTCAGAATAGAACAATTCTTTGTGTAGGGCGTATGTTAGCTATACACACCTCAAAAGGTAAAGTAAGAATGTAGGTAAATATGGCCAGTGTTTTTAGTTTGGCTGTAAAGGGGACATAATCATTTGATCTAGGCATACATTTGAGGATCACTAGTCTTGGGTAGGGGTGTCAAACGTGTCGGGTTAAACGG
>CM042197.1:3735456-3774815 GCA_023539305.1 Ilex asprella
TATAAATACATATTTTATTATTATATTTTATATGAAATTAATGTATACATAATATATGTATATATAAAAATATATATAGACAAATAAGATACATATTAACACAAATAATTAACTTTTCATCCACTTTCCGTCCGATTTTGGAGGGATTGATTTTGGTGGGTTGGAAGGAAAGTTAATCCATCCACTTTTCCATCCTTCTAACTTTTCTTCCTTACCAAACATGATGTTTTATTTAATCCCTCCAACTTTCCATCCTTCCAACTTTTCATCCTTCCACTTTTCTATCATACCAAACGGAGCATAAGTAGTAAATATATATACTAGAGACACATAAGTTGTGTTCAAATTTTATATTCATCGTGGCGAAGTTATTTTCTGTTACCAACTTATCTACAAGTTTAAGCTTTTAACATGGATGTAACATAACAATAGACATATTTCGAGAAGAACTACTGTATTTTGTGGTCATTAGAAATTAGGAAAGCACTAGTTTTTGTTACGCAATTACCATGTTCATCCTCTAAATAGACCAAATGGCTGAGATGACACAACTACTCAATACCAAGATCTTGGTTTTACCTCTTTCTTCCTATCCTTGCTCTAGCAACTTCCCTGGTAACTAAGTGAAAACACAGAACAATTGGACTCTCTCTCTCTCTCTCTCCACACATGGGGGTAAAATTGATTGCTACAGTTATAGATCTGATTGTAAAGGTGAGCTTTGTACACAATCCCTTTTTGTCTCATGTTTTGATTATGGTTCCAATAAACAGATTTCTGCACGTTTACTTGAAAAGCCCAGAGGCCCAAAATATTCATCCAAGCACCCTCCTTGGTTTGGCTAATTAGGAACCTTTAGTGAGAGTTTCAAAAATATCCTTTGGTCAAAGGCAACGCTGAAGACCAAGTTAACGATTCCAATGAAACGCTGTGTTGTGGTTTCTCTAATCCAACCTTGACGGGAAAGTGAAAAGAGAGTCTTGCATAATGAAGATAATCTTCAAAAACAGGCCAACCTAATCAAACCAGTGATCAACATCATAGAAGTAGTATAATACTATAGTTAGTGAAATACAGTCCAAAGAAAATGTTAATATAAACTTTCCATTACATCATTGAATGAGTTGATCAGCAAGATTCATAAAATATCAAACCCATAAATAAATACTTAATAAACAATACGTATAAAAAAAAAAAAAATTAGTACATAGTTGCATAAATTGACCTTTATCGGTATCGGTCCAAGAAGTATGAAAGTGAAAATGAAAGCGAATAACCAGTTGGGTCCATATTTCTGACATGCAATACTCAAGTACACATCACTTACGTAGTCAATTATTTATATGACAGAACTTATTATGATTATAATGCAAACTTTAAACGTGTATAATTACGTACTTATTTATTATGTGTATCTAATAATATAATCTCTCGAGAGTTATATTTTTGTGGGCCATGACATCTGATGCCAGTGCCGTTAATCACATGATCATCGATCTTTAATCTAAAAGTAAATATTGCGTATGATTCAAGATGAAAATGACATGAATATTTGGGGTAAAGAAACACTGTTTGAATAAATCTGTATAAGCAATGCCAAAGTGAAATGGCCTAGCAATGCCTTTGTGGAAAGACAATCGTTCAGGAAAAAGATCATGAGCCACTCGTTAAACACCCACATGGAGGACCCTACTCCATAAATCAATAATGTACTCTCTCTCTCTCTGTATGTGTGCGTGTGAAAGCAAAAAATTTGGAGTATTACATTACATGTAGTACCAGTTCAAAAAATAAAAGGAGTATTACATGTAGTGTATATACATACTACATGCATATAATATTCTTGTATGATAGGACAACCTGGAGCTACAGTTAATGAACTGGTTATTTTGGATTTTTTTGATAGATAGTTTCAATATTATTCCTATGATTTACTTTCTTTTTATCATGGCCTGTTAAATCTTCATGCTCCAAGTCCCCTTCACTTTTTCTTTTTCTTATTCTTTTTTTTTATCGGGTGTCTAGAGTTGCATCGACTATTATTCTTTTAAACTTAGATACTTGTTATCATAACCTGAGTGAGTTTAGAGCATGTCTCCTAAAGAATAAGGTATGTTGACCCTTAAAAAATATAAGAAATGTTGAACTAAGACATCTGAATTACTAAAGGTTAAGCTCAGTTACCGAACCATCCCTAAAGGTTATCTCTCTTTCACTTGAGTTGTTGAAAAGTTTTTGTAAAACTCATGCAGTAAAAGGTTATGAGTTATGACATGGTTAGAATTATAGACTTCATCAAGTTACTCCTCCAAGTGATACTGACTTTATAAACAATTTTGATTCCTCATTTTCTAGCTGCCAAAATTAATTTTCTTTTTTCTTTTTTCTTTTGTCGATTCTTCCAAGCAAGTGATTGAACATCTAGGGGCAGAGAGTTCTTCCAAATTTTAAGAGAGAAAATATATAATAGAATGATTACGATAACGAGAAAATTTTTTTGACACCGTAGTAGGATTCCACATAAGACTCCATAGAAATTCTATACTAGGACATCTAGAAAAAAAAATTTAGCAGCATTTTAGAATTAGAGGCTTTTGTGACCTTATTGCAAGATGCAGACCCCAGGAGCATTATGCACCATATTCATCAGAATCAACAGTAAGCATAGAATTTATACCATACCCTTAAAAGTCTCATTTGTTGTCCCGCTCAGTCTTTTCATCATAAATTAGTGGACCTCTTTATCCTAATTGTACCAGCTACCACCTTCCATAAGCATGATTAGAGCTCATATCTGGAAAATTAATGTTTAAAAAATCTCAGGTTAAAGTGATATGCATTGTCTCTCAACTCTCAGTCACTTCAAAAGCCCATCATACTCAATCGATTCAACAGCCTAGATTTGAAAATTTTACGGTATATGGAATTGTTAATATTTTCGTGTCGTGTTTTTTAAATCGTACGTATCACACCAAGTCAAAATTTATTCATTTTATATTACACTTGATTAGTTTGTCATTTAAAAATTGAGTTTTCTCAAATAAAACCATAACCACTAAATATTTATTGATTTCATATCTTTTTTTATTTTTTTGACCAGAATTGATTTCATACCTAATAAGTGAACTTGTGTTGGAAATTGCTGGTCCTACCCATGTATTAAAAAATCAGGACCATCCACTGGACATGTTGGTCCATGCACAGGTCAATTAAAATTGGACCTCCCCCCCCCCCCCCACGCCGGCAATAACACAATTAGTTGGACTTTTTTTTATATATAATTCAATGGCCAAGTGTTAAGCGTGTTTAAACCAATTTATGAATATATTGACTAATTTTTTTTTGACCTGATCAAAAATAGGTCATCCACGTCAAGATTAGGCCTAACCCCAACGAATTATCAAAATTCAAACTCAAAATATCTAAATTTAAAGCTCGTTTCTATTACCACTTGAATTACTACTCATTTGGGATTAGGTGAACCTATCCAGTACTACTAAATGTTGCTTTAAAGAAGAGTTTTCTCTCTGCCAGAAAATTTTCTCTTGGAGGAAAACTTCCCTTTGAGTGGAAACTTCCAATTCCGAGAAACAAATGTCTAGAAGGAAAATAGCTAGAACCCCTTGGTCTAAGAGAAGGGAATGTTGAGCATTTATGTAGCTCTCAACCAAAAAACCTGCTCTGCTCTCCCGTCCAGTTACAATGTTTTAAAGTTAGGTTACAATTATTAAAAACTAACTTATAACTCATAAGAGATAAGTTATAATTGTTTTAAAAAAACTTGTACGGAAGAATCTCTACAATAAATAGAGATAATGATCCTCTCGATAATGAACCTGAAACAACCAAAATGTTAGAAAAGGGGTCGGGTAAACACCCAACTTATCCCCTTTGAAGTTCAAGTCAATAAGCGTTCGGGAGTTTGAGCATAATATTTCTCTTTTTTTAGTTTAATTTGTGCACCTTTATTCATATTTCTGAGGAGTATTTTATACTTAAACTAGCAATGAGTGCAAAGATTTAGAGTTTTATCTCAACATTTAATGACTTGTACTCTTATTCATGCTAATGAGTGTTCTCTACTCAGATTCTTGTGACTAGTTCACTCGGGCGATAGGTTGACTGCTCGGGGCATGCCGAACATTTATGATCATATCCCTGATCATTTTAGTTCATATGATCGACACTTGACACCTACTCCCGAGTGTCTAATGCGCTGCGAACAGCACCTCGGGGTTTTTCGAGGACATCTGATCGGTGCAACGGTCATTAATGCTTCACAATTATACCTGTCAATTTGAGTTTCAAGGGCATAGAGACTCATTATTAGCACTATCATAGTTACTCAAATCCTCATTAATGGGCTGTCATATCTCCTTAAATGTTGGTTTCAGCTTGTGTATTCGGCTCATCCGAGCCATTACTTCTTAGCGCCGTGTTTTGATGCCTTTTGAGTTCTATAACGACTATAACTATCCACGTATCAGTTTTGGAGCTGTTGAGCCGCCTAAAATCCCGTCAAAACTCATAATCAATCATGACCTTCCATAAAGTGGTTATAACTTTTCATTTTAAATGCATAATCTTACAATAAAAAGTTATAATCAATGGTACAGTATCCATTTTTTTTATGGAGTTTCCCAAGAGAGCCCTCCAAATATATTAGAGAACCCATTGGCAACAAGTCAGTGTGAAGTGTGAATCCTTCGATACTTAAAGGTCATACTTAAATCAAGAGTTCAATCCATTTTAGATATAGGATTTCTAATAACTCAGTTTGACAGTTCTCTTGATTATTGTCACATTAGGAGGAAAATTTACTCTTTAAAACAAAAGACTCTTTAGTGCACGAGTCTTCCATTATTATAAGATATAAAAAAAGGTCAAATATAAGGAACCTTATCCATGTATGTTAGTTATTTTTGACTCTCGAACTCTAAGTCTTCTCAAATTTTGATGAATTGAAGGATAACATTGGGGAATTGAAAAAAATATTGCAACAAGTAAATTGGTCCTTCAAAGTCTTTTTTTAAAATGTGATGATACATAGAATAAACTTCTAATATGAGCTCAGGTGCGGAGGTCAGGTAGAATATCTAGAGCTCAGTAGTCCAGACCTCGGGCTCCCCTCAGAGCATGCAATACAAGATATAAGGAAAGAACAACTAGATAATAAAAGGCATCCCAAAAATAATACTCAAGCTATATTCAAGGTACAAAACTCTCAATCAACCAAGATCCTCTCCCAAAATTAAGGGAAATCCCACCGATGCAAGAAAAGGATCTCGGAGTGAATCCCTTAGAAGTAGGAGTGAATCTATATATGCTGAACGGTACCTCCATTAAAATGGGGGAGGGGGGAACCCGAGTGACAGAGAGACGATTCTGTAAATCGCTCAAGTGATCAATAAAGAGAAAAGGGGCAAGAGACTCCATCGAAGAGTGGATTAGCCGAGCTCCTGAGTCGGTGAACCACTATATTTTTACTGTGTAAACCCCCTAATTACTCCAATCCCTAAAACACCATGTTACAATCCCCACGAGTCTTGTAACTTAGATCCAATCTGTCAAGCACAATCCATACCTTCTGCTCATCCACATAAATTTACACCATCAAAATGGAATCCTTAAAATTTTCTCACTCTGTTGCTGTGAAATGTTACATGAACGAGTTGTAAATTCAGACATCTTGAGTTGAAATTTTAGTAATCTCTCAGAATCAGGTCTAAGTAATTTATATCTCATGAATACTGTAATTCCTATGTAAATAATTTACTTTTGGTCGGATAAAATAATAATAATAACAATACACATAAATTGACCCGAACATTCCTAACTATAAAAAAAAAAAATAACAACAACAACAACAACATCAACATCAACATCAACATCGATACGAAAGGATTGAAACTCACCGACTCACAAGTCACAACCCTGACAATTTAAATTGACCTATTTGTCATTTCCCCTCGGTTGGACGAGCCCGTTACGCAAACTGTGATTCTGTGAAGCACTAAAATTAATATAGAAAGTCATTAGAAATACAAATATCCAATGGCAATAAAATAAAATAACAACAATAATTTAGTTTCAACTTACATAAGTAAAAGTTATTAACTTTGAATTTAGATTTATTTTAACATTTTTTATATTGATAGAAAATTTAGCATTTTTTATTAAAAAAATATACTTTTATATAATGCGATCTGCTGTGATACACTTAAACATGTTAAAATATGATACGACTTATTAACACTGCACAAAATTAGAGTATTTGCGTCTTCTTTATGACATGTTTTGTAAATTAGTGGACTCGAGATAATACGATTAAAAAATAAATCAAATATAAATATAATTAATAATCAATAAAAAAATATGTAACACAATTTATTTTCATACTAATTATACACGATTCAGTTATAACATAAACTCAATATATTATAATTTATTAGATGTGAATTAATAAATAAAATAAGTATAAATAAAATATTTTTTTCACTAATTTATTAAAATTTAACACAAATCTGTATTATCCGATACGATTGATAGACCTAAAAAACACAAGTACATTGCGCAAAATGTGAGGAAATAGCTCTAGATAGACCCAATTTCATCAACTTTATTCGGCTATTTATTTAGAAAAGACTATATTTACCTAGAAAAGAGTATTTGATGAGTCATGAATTTGATAAAAGTGTCTTTTCTTCAATAATAATGTTCTATTTATATCCACCTCATATTTACATCCAACATATCAACCGTAGTGGGACCCATTCGTCTTGTGGGTCTACCAACAAAATGTGGACCCCACCAGCCTCTCGTACTTTTGTACCAGCCCTTGATACTTTCATTCTGCTGAAGTAGTTTTGCCTCTCCTGTGAGGCTGTAACACTCTGTTTATAAATACACACTCACCACCAAACCAAGCAGTCAAGCGCCACCTCTCTCTCTCTCTCGGCACCATCTCTGCAGTTTTCCGTCAAAAAGTTCAGAATTTTCCTTTCTTTTCAAAACACACACGCTGTGTTGTATGGCAGTTCGCTTGTTGGCCCATGAGGTAGCTGACCTCTGTCTCGGCAAACCGCCACTGAGGTCTCTTTCGATCTCCGCCACTGTCGGCGACGCCGTGGCCGCACTCAAAGGTTCCGACGACACCTACATCAGTGTATGGAGCTGTGACCACTCAAAATCAAACAACAATTACGATGTTGATAGCGACTGTGTATGTATTGGCAAAGTTTCAATGGTAGATATCATTTGCTACCTCTGCAAAGAAGAAAACCTATCTTCTCCTTCCTTGGCCTTGAAATCTCCTCTCTCTGTTCTGCTGTCTAAGATCCCCAGTGTTGTGAGGCACGTGGAACCCTTTTCGAGGTACTGGATAACAATAACACTCTCTCTCTCTCTCATGTTCTTGTTTGTTTCTGTTCCTAATTAGTGAAGTCTACCGCTTTCTGGACTGTTGTTTTCTTCACAATTTTTTTGTTGTTTAGGGGGTATTTTAAGGTTAATTAATGAAGGTGTTGCTAATTTTTTTTTCTGGGTATTGTTAATTCACCTGAATAACGTATAAATTGGCAATTATTTCAGGGTATTCATCATAATTTCTCATTTAATATCTTGAATAGCTCAATACTGATAACAAGATGAGAAATTTAATGTGTTCCCACTGTCCACCCCCCCCCAAAAAAAAAAACACAAAGCAAAAACAAAAAAGTGCGCTTTTAATGTACTTTTCCCACTTTTCAGCTAATTTCTTTGTTTAAACATCTGGGTTTTTCTTTATTTCTACCATTTTTGCTTGTTCAGTCAATGGGTTTCTCCCAAGTCTTGAGAATAATCACCTAATTTCAATCTGATATGTTCTGTTCTGCTCTGTTTTGTTCTCTTCTGTTCATTTTTTTAACTGTCAGATGGATTTTTTCTTTATTTCTTCCATTTCTGCTTGTTCAGTCTGTGGGTATCTCCAAATTCTTGAAAAAGTGCATGGAATTTTAAGTTGATATATAGTTCATATGTTGATTATTGAAATCGCCTAATTTGCATCTGTTCTGTTTTGCAGTTTGTTAGAAGCCATTGATCTGATCCTCCAAGGTGCTCAGAATCTTGTGGTTCCAATAAAGACCAAAATAAAAAACAACCCAAAACGAAAGCAACTTCAAAAGCTATCAATCAGTCCCACCACTCACAATGGCCGTGAATTCTGTTGGATAACCCAAGAAGATGTGATCAGATTCCTCCTCAGTTCGATTGGTCTTTTCTCTCCAATTCCGGCCCTCTCTATCGAAACACTTGGCATTATCAGCACTGAGTTTTTCACCATTGGGTACAACGCCCCCGCCTCATCGGCGGTGGAAGCGATTTCTCACTCCCTCGTGGACCAAACCTCCGTTGCAGTTGTTGACGACGAGGGACATTTGATCGGAGAGATCTCTCCCTTCACACTCGCCTGCTGCGATGAGACAGTTGCAGCTGCAGTCACTACACTCTCCACAGGGGACCTCATGGCCTATATAGACTACGGAGGTCCCCCAGAGGATCTAGTCAGGATCGTGAAGGCGAAGTTGAAGGAGAGAAAGTTGGAGGAAATGTTGGACGAATTTGAGATTTCTCTCTCCGACATTCCCTCCAACAACTCCTCATCTTCATCCGACGAGGAGTTTCCCTCCCCGACAACAATATTGCCAAGGTCGGGGAGGTATAGTAGGTCAAGTAGCTACTCGGCAAGAATGGTGAGGAGGGCAGAGGCCATGGTGTGCCATTCGGGGAGTTCTTTGGTAGCAGTGATGATTCAGGCCATTGCGCACCGTGTGAATTACGTTTGGGTCATTGAAGAAGATTATACCCTCGCCGGAATCGTCACATTTTCCGATATGTTGGAAGTTTTTCGTGAACATTTAGAATCCATGGCCTAAGGAGATGGGAAAGCTCAAAGTGAAGTTCTATCCTCTTTGTCCCTTTTTTTTTTTTTTTTTTTTTTGTTTTGTTCTACGGTAAAGAATATTTGAATCAGGTTAAATGTACCGTCTCATGTCCAATAAAAAATAATCATCCACGTCAAAGTGTGAGATCCAGGATTTGCTCAATTGGATCTTGCTGGAATCATTGGAGTTTTCCCTTTTCAATTTTAAAACTTTTGCTTTTGGGGATTTTTGTATTATTATAATAAAAGGTGACAAATCATGCATGGCCTGGTTTCGTGTTCATCATCAACACTCTTTATCTTTTCATCATCTCTCTCTCTATCGTTCTTCATTTTTTAACTGCAAAAGTGTGTGCCTTTTTTCTGCACTTTCAATTGAAAAAGATAACATTATTGTATGACCCATCTCATAGGTTTGGTAAAAGCTATGTATGTAATTGCTCATCACAGTTTGGTGTGGGTTTTAAGCTTTTATTATACGATATGTTCTATAACAAGGCGATGTTGGGTCAATGTACGAAGAGTGTGTGTGTCAGTGTGTGTGTGATGGGTGGGGGGTGGGAGGTTTGAGTCAAAGGTTTAAAAATTCGAGATGAATTTGAAGTATGTGGATATATTTTAACTTGATCCCATCATTGGATCATAAGTTGTCGTACAATCCTACTATGGGTATTATGGTATAAAAGTTCCCAATCCTTCTGATTAAAAAACATTACCCTTCTGATTAAAAGACATTGGGCACATGAATGTGACACTGTTTTTTGTTGATACATGATCAACATGGGATGAAGATCTGGGTGTTGTTGGATGATGATTTTTGTGGTAATTTAGTACTCTGAACTTCTCAATTGTTTTATTACAATAAAACGCTGCCAGATATGTGGTTTTTTTAACGATAAGAAGTATTCAGATCAATTTATACTCATCTTTTTCTTGATCCGGTAAAAAATCATCTATGTCAAGATTAGGATATTCATAAGAGATAAATCTCTCGTGACCTAATTCTGAGGGATTGTTAAAATTTAAACCTAATACCTCTAGAACTGTGATTTTGATATATATGAATCCCTTGCAAAAATTTGATTTGAATCTGGTTACGTCTCAATTTATTAAAGAGTCATTAAATTTTGCAATAATTTTTATAAAAAATTGATTTGGAACAAATTACAATAAAAATATGTATCAATATATGTAAATTCAAATACATGAATCTACGGACAATACTTATTACTTAACTAACTTTCGGGTCTTCTAACTATTTCAAGTACGAGAAAGTCTACGGTATCGAATCGAAATTGATAATTTTTTGAGGTTAAATTATACTTTTTTAAAGGGTATTCATAATCAATCATAAAATTGTATCAAATTACGTAAATTTTATACTGTTTTTGTCTTGATTGTTTACCGTATTGCACGTTCACAATACATACGACGTGAAAGTGAAACATTTTTGTTTGTAACAGAACAGGGTGTTGGTGTGTGAGAGATTGGTTTGATTATTAATCAGTATCTTTCTGTCTTTATCATTAATGAAAATGCAGCCAACTACATACACAGAGATTTGGCCTCTGAGTAATGTCGATTAGTGAATGTGAATGTGAGATGGGGTAAGATCATGCATCATTAGTTTTGATGGTGGTGGTGAAGGCATTATCCGAGGCTGGTAAGGTCTGGAAGTTCTTCTTTTCGCACTGTCACTTGAGGGGAGTTCATTTTAGAGTTGTCTGTAGCAGTTGTAGATCATGTACGGTTCGTGTCGCGTTATTTTGGGTTTGTATCGGGTATTAATCAATTTTAATTTAATTTGTTTAATTAATCGTATCATAGTGTATCAACGTATTTATTTTTATACCCTGTTCGTGTTAACCCGTATAATCCGTGAATAAAAAATTTAACGCTCAGGTTTATATCTAAAATATCATTATTACTTAATCGAACATATGCTTATACTTTTTTGATAAACTAAAAATTAATTTAAGAAATATAATAATAAAAATAAGTAAAAATATTTTTCTTTTTCTTTTTCTTTTTGTATAAGAATTAGGTCTCTATTTGATAAAATATAATAAAAAATTAGTCATTAGTCATCATGCAAAATTTAAAAATTTAATCGGGTTAAGTTATGAGTCAAACGTGTCCGCTATTAGTCATTTGAAAAAAAAAATCAATACCACAATGAAATTTACATAAAATTGGATAATCCGTGAATCAATCAGTTCAAACAATGAATCAATAAAGTCGATTAGATTTGACTCTTTAACTTTTTGAGCCCCATTAAATCGCAATTTTGATCCATTAACTTGTAATAATTTTCAGTTTTTTTTTAGATTCGCTGCCAAATTTAGTTGTCTCCCACATACTGAAATCACCTCTCACCTCAGTGAAAACACCTTTTTAAAAAAAATTAATAGTACTTTTAGTCCCTAAAATATATATTTTTTGTTAATTTAGTTTTTAATGTATCAATTTTATTAATTTAGTCCCTAAATTATTTAATTTGTGTCATTTTGATACTCACATAGACGGAGCGTTAAGTTTTTGATAGAATGATCATATGTCGAACACGTGATACTGTATAAAAACATGACACTTAATTACTTTCGTCAAAAAACTTAACGGCCATCTTTTAATCTCTCTATTCTCTCTCTCTTAGAGGACCTTAGGTTTTACAGATAGAAGTCGAAGTAAAGTTCTTTTTGCTTTCAGCTGAGCAAAAATCCAAATGCATGGATTTAATCTCCCTCCTAATCTTGGCATTTAGGCATTTGATTTAACATAGGTTAATCAATGGTGCGTTTTTTTTAGGATTATGTTTTAGGGGTACAGAAGAATGGGTGGTTTTGGGATTTTGTTTGCATAGTATGATGACATCATAAAATCTTAACTAACAACAGAGTGTCAAGGTCTCTGTGCACAAATTTTAAAGAGTCTGAGTGTAATATTTTAAATAAGAGTAAAGGCGGAATCAGAAAAATTCTTTAGGACGGACACAGTAACAAGTTTTAATTTTTTTTTTTAGCAATGCTACAAGGACTTAATCAGTGACCTAATTCAATACAGTCATTGGATTAATTATAATTTCTAATATTAGATGGAGTCCACTTTCAATCCAATGAGTGTATTGAATTAGGTCTTCAAGTTAGGTCTAAATAGTATTTTTCATTATTTTTTTCACTTGACAACAAAAGTTTTTTAAATTCATATTTTCTATAATTATAGGTAAAATTTTATTAAGCATAAAAGGTTAAAAAATGATTTGCATGGCATGAATAAATAAATACTAAAAAAAATTAATTAAAATTTTATACGAGACTAATTATTGTCATTTACAATTGAATTTGATTAGTGTTTATCATTTAAAAGCATTACAAATCAATGATAAT
The DNA here is from genome assembly GCA_023539305.1 of Ilex asprella. Classification (NCBI taxonomy): domain Eukaryota; kingdom Viridiplantae; phylum Streptophyta; class Magnoliopsida; order Aquifoliales; family Aquifoliaceae; genus Ilex; species Ilex asprella. Next base: position 3,747,763 of record CM042197.1, read on the forward strand.
AAATATTATTTTTTTGTATACAAAATAGTGATAATAATCTTTCATTTATTACCCTGTAATCTAAAAAAGAAAAATACTATTTAGACTTGATCAATCACAATTATTGAATAAATAATAAGTCTTAATAAATACTAAAACTCACAATAAAATTAATAACAATGATTGATCAAATCTATATTTTAAATCTACATACTACATTATTCTTAGAAAAAATACCCTGATATATTTAAAACTTATTCAGACTTAGAGACTCTCTGTGTCTGAATAATTACAATACTTGAAAATTAATAATTATTTAAGTATGGGATGGGCGCTGATTCCCGCGTCTTTGTAGCTGTGAAGAGACTCGTAAGCTCTGGAAGGTGACTTACTTGAAGGAAACGATGCACACCCCTTTGATAACATTCCCATAGACTTCTGTAAAGTCGATTGTTTCTATACAGCAGAGGGCCAGAGGGCCAGACATATAAGCAAGGTTATGTCGTGTATTTTCGTATTATAGCAGTATTATTATTATTCATGTTGTATTCGTATTCGTGTTAAACCCACACAAAAAAAAAAATCATGATTAGAATTGACACCCTAACATATGAGCATCCTAAAACCCTGCACGGCTAGTGTATTACCTCGTATTTGTGGAAGAGCCACCATGTAAATGTGACTCTGGCCATGAGTCATGGGTAGGATCACTCAAGCAACAGCTACCAAAGACGCTTATAACAAACAGTTCACGACGTAAATTACCCACCTTCAAAGTGACATGAGTGAAGTTATTACGTGATGCATGCGCAATCTCCTAATACAACATTGATTTACGACAGGAATCTTGAATCTCTAATGATGGCATCTGTCTACTGATGGGGGAGATCGATTTTCCTTATGCTTCAGACCTCTGAAATCGATTGAATAAGGTCAGGACCCCCAAAGTCAACCACTTTCTGATTGAAGACCTCAAGCATGCGTCATTTCTTGAATGAAAATTTCAGTTGGTTCAAGGCATCCTCTCAATGTTTCATGCCCAAGTTGTGCTCTTTCATTGTCTCCGAAACCAAAGATTTGTCCCCGATTAGTGACTACAACAGTGTGGTAGAGGCCTGTGCTTACTTGAGAAATGTGGTGAGGTCTTAAGCTATGAAGGACTCGGGGCCTCATGACTTTGTCAGATGCAAACCCAAGGCTACCAAACCCCATCCAGCCAAAGCCATAAACAGAACCATCATCCACCAAAACAAAGGACTTCCTCTTATTTGCACACACCTACAAGAGATCATAAGCTTTGTCATAAGTTTGAATGGACAGTCTCAAATGAACAGAAACAAAAGGATAGAAGTTTGATGCAATTAGACCCCTATAATGAACAAAGATCATCTTTGCTTCATGGATTATAGGTTTCGTGACATTCCATCAGGTCTGCCATGGCAAAGCAACAAAACAGTTGCACAAAGCCAATTAACATGCAAACCATTATTGCTCCACAAGATTATGTAAACTGTTCATAACACCACAGGTCTCTTGCTTAAAAGAAGCTTACACACAAATCAGAGACGGATAATGTGATTCAAAAAATAGAGTATATTGCAGGAACACTGCCCATGTGAACAATTTCCTAAAAATCTCCAACTAAATTGAATTCCCTTTTCCCCATCCCTCATAAATTTTGGAACTCAAATGGGAACCTGTAACTGTCATACATATCCTTCCATATTGTTTGAGAAGCTAAATCATTGAACCTATGCATAACATGAGATCCGGAGCATAATAATGTTAAGAGTTAGTCTAGTGTGTTTGGTATTGGGGTTAGTCTAGTCATTGACCTTATGTTATGTTGCCTTAGATATACTAGACTACTCTAACAAATAATACCTATTGGCTCTCTGTTATTTCCAGGAAATTTCTATTTGATGATCCCGAAGGGTTTTGAATAAGTTTATCCAATGATGTTTTCTATCTTCTACTACATAGGATCCCTTCTGCTCAGACCCAACAATTTATAACAAAAGGTAATGCATGAATAAAACCTGCACAGCCAAGTTGCCCTTAAGGCTGCTCAAGAATGCTGGAGTAGTCTTATCAATCTCATCTCCATGACCCAATGCACCACAGTAACCTTTGCCCCAGGTATACACCTGTCATCACCAGTTAATGCATGACGATGCTGTGAGAGTTCAAATAAACAATATTCGATATGATTTTTATTTCTTTTCTATAATTTTTAGAGAATGCCAAAACTAGTTTTGAGTTACTGAAACTCACCAATCCACTAGAGTCAAGTGCCACCGCATGCTCATCACCAGCCGAGACACGTAGCACGTGAATCCCCTTTCTCCTAAATGACTGCATTGCACGTGGCTGAAGCTCATTTTGCTGTTCTCCATGGCCAAGACAAAAATTGGAGCCTGACCCAAAAGAGTAAACTGTCCCATCCTCGGTCACAGCTAGGGCATAACTTGGACCAGCAGCAATATGGACTACAGAACCAACATGGTCAAGTAGATCCACAATTTTGGGTGTTGATCTATCCAGTGTGTCACCATGGCCAAGTTGGCCATGTGTGTTGGTTCCACATGTATAGACATGGCCTTGTCTTGTGAGAAAAACGCTGAAACTAAGCCCTGCTGCAACCTGAAACAAGTTCCATCTAACGACATGAAAGAGAATAATATCAAAGGACAAACAGCACTACTTCAAGCATACATATAGAAATATATATTCACACACATATATATAAGAAGACAGGTAGGTTGAATGCAGATTTTGCTTCAAACATGGAAAGTGCATATCATAATCTCCAAAAATCATTGAGTCGACTTTTTCCATTTCCAAGCACTGAATCTGCAGGACCCAGACTTGGTCTTAGGGGTATCAAGGAGACAAGTAGTTGACATAAAGTAATAGACCAAGACTAAAAAACATACTACTTCCTACAAGAATTGGAGTATCATTACAAAATATGGAATTGAGCAAAGTGCGATAGCTGACTTTATTGATGACCTCTGCCCGATTAGCTTAAAAGGATGCCAATGTAAGTTCGGAGCATTCCAGGGAAAAACGAAAAATTTGGGGGAACAAGAACTCCATCTAAATTGGGTAAGAAATTTGCTTCAACACCAAGAAGATTGCATGCCGCTAGGTAGTTAGTGTATCATGTCAAAGTTAACGAAGGGGAACCAGGAGTAATAATAATCAGCTTACGAGAAAACTGATCTTAATTTATGCAGATTTCGAGGTCAAATGTTGGTACAATGTACGTGAAATGGGCAACATGCTTACCATCCCTCCTGGAAGCACACACCCTTTAGGGATATCAATGATTGAAAATGGTAATAACACAGTGAGAATAAACTTGAAAACCGACTGTTTCTCTAAAATATCCTTCCTTTTTGTGTGATAATTGGTTAAAATATTAATTTGGAACCATTTGAGTGCTGGAAACAACAACACAGACCAATGTACTCAGTAAGTTAAAGGTAAAGGCGCCAAAAGTTTATACCTTCCTTTTTGCCAGTTGGTCCAGTTTCAGTGAAGCTTAAGTGGGCTAGATGTTGCATCATCCACCAAAGAACCGGAGAATCAATGGAATATCAGACATATGGCACTTTGAGCATAAAAGTCACGGTGAGAATTTCTTGTTTGTGGTACTAACAAATCTTTGGATTGAGAAAAAATGGAAGGATATTAAAATGTCAAACTACAGATGATGTTGAGATTTTTTTTTTTGACATAGAGTACTAAGCAAAGAGGATTCCAGTTTGCAGAATTTCATCAGGCTTGGCCACCAAGTCTGTGAAATTGCGTTCACTAACACGAATTCCCCTTTTGGTTAGTGTGCATATTTAGGTTCCTACACATGCACCCATTTTTAGCATGCAATCTTAGAGATATTGCTACGATTTACCAATATAAATAATTAAATAGCAGCAAAAAAAACACTATAGACTTTAGTTCTATTTGGAGATCTGTTTAGAATTGTAATATTTCAGTTCTTCGAAGGATTATTTAATCGATGCAAGCTTGGTCAAATTTTATGAGTTAATTAAAGCAGAATAAGAGAAAAGTGATTTTCTACCAGCCCACCCTTCCTGGTTTTGCATCGAGTGGACTGGTGGGGGTATTGTTTCAGTGTAGGGCACTATCCAACAAACATCGTTGTTGCATCAAAGTTTATTTGAGTATCAACGAATGTTCTCTTCATTGACTACAAATACAGAGAACCACAACACCAAGAACTTTACCTGCTTGCAAGAAACTCCCTTCAATGCTTCGACAAGCCTAGGCTTGAATATGGGACGACCTGTATCTCCGTGCCCACAGCAGAAGGATGAATTATCTCCACAAGTGAAAACCTGCATGACAAAATGAAAATCGCATCACTTGTAGCAGCCACTTCAATAAGATCATTTTATCTAGTGCTGCATAGTTAATATCTGATACAGCAAAAAGAGAAGATGCACATCCATTACAGTAGAAAGATTAATACTTTTACATATTATGGTATTTTAAGGAGAATATTGTATTTTATACATGTGGGTACATAGATAAGGATATGATAACTAGTAAATTGGCATTAAATACGCCCTAGAAATAGCACATCGGAGGAACAGGATCCACTGATCATTATTTCCAAAATTAGCATATAATCATTGATGAGTGAATGGGCTAATTACTCTTCACTTGAACAATAAAGCGATTTCGACGACAAGAAAATCAAAATAAAATTAAGAATACTATAAAGGTTACATATCACAAAGGCATCCCTATGATCCACTTTTTTCTAACATTTACGACACCTGGAGCACAGGAGGCTCCATTAAACAAAGGCATTCCTATTATCCAATATCCAGTTTTCATGTAGCATTGTTGATATCTGGAGAACATGTAATAGTTAATTCTCCAAAAGATACTGAAACAAATGAACGTATACAAACCTCTCCAGACTGCATGACAAAAGCAGCATGATTATGGGAGGCCGAGACATGGATCACTTGTGCAGGAGACGGGAAATTGATTCGTGTGAATGCTGCACATTGCGTTGTTTCAGGACCATGACCAAGAACACCACATAAGCTGGAACCACATGAGTAGACTGCTGACTCATTGATCAGCAATGTGTGATATCTTCCGCTCCTAATTTGCATCTGCTGATAACATCCAATAATTAAGAACTACAACACATCAAAATTGTCTAACTTATAAATCTAAAAAAATCTAATAAATTAACAACTTTGAGCAAAAAAAATTATTAAAGGAAATTTTCAGATGATTTTCCCTTCTTTCCTTCTTTGAAATGACACATTAAGACAGTTGCAATTAGACCTAACGCCCACAACCCAACCCTCCCTTAGACGCAGGGCCAGCAAGTCAATCACTGAGCTATAACGGCTTTGACATCACAGCTAACCATTATGAGCTGAAACACCATAGGAATATGCAAATGATACAATAATAATGTAGATGTTACTCCTATCATTTCAGAAGGTCGTATTAGTGCACGAAATTCAATCGTAAACAAGTGTATGATCTATAATAAGGGAGATCAAATCTCAGTAAGCTGTCAGTGTATGTGGGAAAATGAAAACACATGATAACAAAGGGTGCACAAGACTTCAAGATGTAACAGTAGAAGAGGATAATATCCAAGAAATAGTACATTGCCTGCTGATGTTTCAACCATATCAGAGGACTGCTCCACCGATTGCAAGAACCTCAAAACCCGCTTCCAATTCACACCACACCGATTGAAAAGCTCTTTCTGAGCGTTGAAATGCATGGAAGCATATATAGGATGAGACCCACAAAGCTGATATGCCGCAAAATCCACCAAAGACCTAAACTTTTGAGGAAACAACCCATGACTCCCTCCAAAAGTGCGTGAAGTCAGCTCTAAGCAAACCAGATCAACCGCGCTCAATCTACCCGAGATCAGGATTTCAAAAAACAAATGTGATGGTAAGTCCTCAATCAAACTCAATCTAAACCGATCCGCCATAATTTACGGTTAGTGAGGTCGATGGAAAGGGCTAATGATGACAATTTCAAAATTTTTAGGCGAAATCGGAGACAGTTGAAACAATTTATAAAAAAAATGTCAGAATGAAGAAAATTAGATGGATTTGAGAAGAAATTAACAGACAATCGATACAGAGATTTGAAATAGAACATGAGATGGGACAAAACGCAGCTAATAAACAGAATTAACCAAGCAAAAGGCTAGTTTTTGGATCAAATTAGAGAAATCTATGATCAGAAAAGTCTTAGAATTGTGGATTTAATAAGAAATCCGTGGAGTTAAGGAGAGAGAGAGATCGAAAGCGAATGCAAATGCGATAGAGAGAGAGAGAGAGAGAAAGACAGTTCGAATGCGGGGTTGAGAGATGAGAATTGGGAAAGGGTTCGATTGAGTAGGTAGAGAATAGCAATTTAATGCTCCAGTGGAATCATGACCGAAGGAAAAGGCTTTGTGAGAAGCTTTTCGGTGCCGAATTTCGCCTAAAAAGACTAAGAAAGAGCTATATAACTTGAGAACTAATCAAAGGAACTTGGGGAAAGTTATATAAGAAATTGAAAAGGAGAGCTTGGTGACAAATTTTCCACCTTGGAGAGAGAGAGAGAGAGAGGGAGCAAAAGCAAAAGTCAGGATTTAAAGCTTTCTTTATGGCGCCATTTCCTCTCTGTCATCATCAACCTCCGTCAATAACACTCCATGGAGTAAATCAAAATCTTCTCCGATCCAACAAACTCATACCAAATTTTGATATCACACCATCGTTACAAATTGGGAAAATTACAGTGAGAACCCTTAAAATTTGTCGCTTAATCATTTAAACTCTAAATATTTAAAATATTACACACAAATCCCTAAAACTTATACGCACGTAAATTTATCGTAAGTTAGTATATTAGTTATTAAATTATATCCAAATCTTTGAAAGTTTGTATACCTATAATATTTAGATCCTTTAAATTTAAAATATTATACTTAAATCAAAAATATTTTAATTAAAGATAGAATATTAAAAAATTTAAATTTTATAACTAAAATTGATATTTTATTATGTCATTTATTGAAATGAAATTTAAAAAAATCATAATTAATATACAATTATACTATCTATTAAAATAAAACTAAAAAACCTAACAAGAGGTCCAACTCTCATAGTTACAATATATTATATTTTTAATTGGAGTAATTTAGTCATTTAATAGATATTAATGGATATACGTATATTGACGGCAGATGTCTAAGTATTATATTCATATAAATTTTAAAAGATTCGTGTGTAATATTTTAAATATTATGAATCTAAATAATTAAATGACAAACTTCAAAAGACCTGATATAATTTTTTTTTACAAATTTTATGAGTTTTTTATAATTTTGATAGGAATGTATGATTATAATATTTATAAGATCGATCACAAATTACAATAAAAGTTATAAATATTTTTTTACTATAAGTGTTCAGATTTACCCCCCGACCACCGTAACTGGAACAAAAATTTTACCTTGACCCTTATAAATAAATCCTAAAACTTGTATAAAAATGGTAAAATTTAGGGGAATGTTGGTTCTGGTGGGGCTGGGAACCAAGGCTTTGGGACCCAAAGTGTAGGTTCTACCGTGAGCGGGACTAGCGTTATTCCAGAACCACAGCCACTGCACATTCTCCACCGCTTTTCCCAAAACATTCTGGAACTCAAACGCCCACCCCGTCTCACCGGCGGCCACTGCTATCAATCGCCGTAGGCAACCTCCATACGACTTATGCACGCACAACACAGACACTCTCTCTCTCTCTCTCTCTCTCGAATTCTCACTGCCTCGCAGATAACAGAGTAAACCCTAAACCAAACCCACAATTTCTACCTTTCGTCACCATTAGTAAGCTTAAAATCATCCCTACCCACAACCATAACCCTAACCCCCAAATTATCTCTACCTCACTGATAAGTAAGATATATATATAATTTTGAAAATTTTTGTTGGTTATATTAGTCTTTGAATTTGTTTGTAATTTCATCGCTTCCGTTTGAACCTAACCCCCGCAGTTGCGACGAACACGAATAGCCATACACCCCAAGTGCTTGATTGAACGAGGTTTTCAGGTAGGTAATGGAGACCACATCAGTTTCCCATGGTCACGAGGAGGATGAAGAAAAGGATGTATTGCTTGATCTGGAGCGTGTTTCTGGGCAAGTCCACATTCCACCGAATGCACCATATGTTCTATCTGTATGTTTGTGACCCTCAACTGTATTTCTCTATTTATTTGAAATTTCAAGTTTTTGTTTTCTTTTTGGAAGCAAAGCACGCATACTTTCTGAGAATAAGAGACAATCTTAAAGGAAATAAAGAGTCTTTGTAGTACTTGGTTAATGAACTATAGTGTTAAGTGCTTGCTTTTTCCATGATTAGGTATTAATGCTGTTTTGCAGCTTATATTCAACAAAGCATCTTGGGCAGATTATCTGCACAAAAAATACCACAAATTGGACTTCTTAACCTTCTGCTTAATTGAATTCATTATAAAGTGGATGAAAACTCCCATTGGTTGATTATATATCTGTTCAATTGTTTGTGGGACAATGTCTTAGATAGGTTTCATTTTTGTTTTTGTTACCTGGGGATTTCCTGTGATTTGCATTGCCTTGGGTAGAGCTGGAGAATCATAATTTTGTGTATTGTATTCGCATGCTTTTGTTATTTCACTTTCTCTCCCGTTTTGATTTTCAGTTAGTCACATTCTTTCCATTTTAATTCTCATTAATCTTAATGTGCTTATCTTAACTGTCTTGGTGTACAGTTTTACATATGAAATTTTCCAGTTTTACCTTCTTTTTAAATGTCAATGCTTCACTGAAAAAAATGCAGGGCCTGGACACGTTGAACCCGATATTGACTATTGATAACAAATTGAAGCTGGTGAGTAAATAGGTTACATATAAAACATTCATTTGGAGTCAGAATTCTCATTTCATTTTTCATCAACATGGTTGATGCATGTTATTACACTACGTTCAATATTAATTTTTTCCTTTTATTGTTTGAGTTGTTCCGCAATATTTTGTACATTGTTATTGCCTTTTCTGGTGCTCTGTGTGTGTGTGTGTTTTTTTTTTTTTTTTTTGGGGGGGGGAGGGTTTACATATTGTCAAAACATTGTGCTTTAAGCAAGTTAAAACTCTGAAGCTTGTAGACAATTTGGTGTTTACTAAATTGGTTAGATTCGCAACTATTACTAGATAAAAGCTAGAAACAGTTCATGTTGTTTTAGACTGCATTTTAACCCAGTCTATCTTTAGTAGCATTTGGTCAATAATCTTTGTCCATGACCCTCTGTGGGTGTATCCTCGGTTGATGAGAGAGCGAGGGAGAGAGTTCTTGAAGGAAGAACTAACAGTGTTTCATGTGCAACCAGATGGATCCTGGCCTGTGATTTTTGGTTTCTCATATAAAATATCTCCTTAGGCCAACTATCAACTCTTTTCCTTGTTATACTTTTCTTTTCTTTTTTTTTTCATTTTTACTTGGTAGGAATGGGGAGATTGAGATGTTCTACACTTTCATACTTGTGGTGCACTTCAATATCTATTTCAATTTCTTTTTTTCTTGTATCGACTTGTAATATTGTGCGCTTTTGAACTGATGGAGCACAGATTGGAGAATATGAAGAAACAATTGATACGTGCTTGGTTTTCAGTGAGAGTGGTGAGTCACTTTTCTTTATATTAAGCTACATATATTTGTTTTAGGAGCAAATACTGGAAATCTTTCCCTAGAATGTATTACTCATCATTTGGAAATGCACAACAATTTTCCCCTCAAATGAAATAATATTGTTCAATGTGCTTGGCATGCTATTCTCAGTAGCTAAGGAGGCAAAGAGACTTTTTCACTAAGTCTATCATGCATCCATGCATAAGTGAATCCAACTTGTTTCATGATGTGAAAAACAGATTCTTGTATTAGCTTGTTAATTGGCATGCATGAGAAATCGTCTTTTTACTCTAGGAATATATCCAAAAAGACTTGCTTGTATTGGTTCTGTAAACTGGATACGAGGATTAGAAAAAGGTCAATGGGCCAATGCTAGGTGAGTCGATGATTTCATCAACTTCATGCTAAGAACTGTACCTTACACTTAATCATAGTGAGGAAAACTTGGTTAGCAGGGGACCTTTTTTGCATTTCATAGATTCCTTTGTGATGCTCAGTCACTCTTTACTGACAAGGTGTGGAAGCTAATTAGACTACAAATCGGCAACCCCGTCTTTTTTAGTATTATTGATATCAGTGTTGTGAGGCAAAAGCAATCCCCTTCCCTCCTTGTTTTTATTATGCACTTGCAGGAATTTGCCAATTTGGTATTTTGCCAATAATGAATTATAGCTCTAATGCCACAATTAACAGATGTGTTTGGGACAATAAAACCGGCCCTGACCTTAAATTCATTCTAAAGCAAGCCCTTTTCGCAGATGCCGCTCCTGTGTTTCATGAGGAGACAGGACCATCTGAAGCCAACCTTTTCTCAGGCAAATGCTTTGTAGACCCAAAGCAGACTTCAGCCAAGCAGGTCAACCCAGTTACCTCTCTTCATAAGATTCTTAAGTTCAGATTAATGTCAGAAGCTGAGATTGAGGATGCAGCCACCAAACAGAGTAATAGTTTGTGAAGAAGGAATGAGACTAACCGAAGTCCTACAATTTTGGATCTTTTCAAAATCAAGGGAAGACAGTGAAGGGTATTCAAGCATGTACATATATTTTTTAAGAGCCCCTCAGTGATGCTGTTTTGTTTGTGTGTGTAGCAGCTGTGTATTGAAACCAAAAACTTTTTTGCAAAATCAAGGGAAGACAGTGAAGGGTATTCAAGCAGGTACATATTTTTTTTTTTTCAGAGCCACTCAGTTATGCGGTTTTGTTTTTTTGTGTGTGTAGCATGTGTGTATCGAAACCAGAAACTTTTTATGACGTTTTATTATTATCACTTGTTGGTGTTAACTCTTTCATATGGTCATTTTTTTCCCCGCGTTGAAAGATTGTTTGATAAATAATTCCCTGTAGATGGACCTTACATTTAAAAAGGAGGATAAGTAGATGCAGAAAGACATATAAAAGACTGCTACATTCCACATATATTCAAAAAATTCAGAGACGGCCGGTAAAAGTAAAACTTCAAAAAGAACTACTCATTTTAGGGCCGTGTACTGTACAAGGTGAACTGGATGTGAGTTACCTTCTGGTATTATTTGTACAAAGTGGTTCATACCCACAACACAACAGGTCAAAAGGAAATCGCCAAAATAATAGTTGATAGGGTAGATTATAAGATGGCGATATACGGGATCTGCCAAATTGAATTCATTTTTACTGATTAAGATTATGACGAGACTATAGGAATAGAATAGTTCGTGATCAACTGTGCAATTACATTAGTGTAGAGATCAATCACATAAAAGCAAGGAATTTATAAGATTACAGACAAGTGAAGACTTTTTTTTTTGTTTTTCCCAAAAAGAGAGTACAATGTACAGGGGATGGGGAGGGTGAGACCCAAACCTTGCCTCAGGGACAAGGGACAAAGTAGGAAAGGCGTTAACCACTGGGGAATCATCTTTTGCTCGACAGTGAGCATAATTGAATAAATATGAAACTAAGCTGTTAAGCTATGACTTTGGCCTGCTAATTCAAGTTCCACAAATTTGAAGTCAATAGCGAAAATAGTACAGCACACCACCCACAAATGCAAAGCTCGCAAGCACACACACACACACACACACACACACATAGAGAGAGAGAGAGACTACTGCACTACAATTTTATCCTTCAAGTATGTCAAAACAGCTTTAGTTCCTCGATCCAAAATTGTCCTCCGAATGCTGCAAGAGAATGACCAATTTTAGCTTCTACAAAAGAAATCATTTAAACAAAGAGAGGGTATGACATGGCTATCATCATAACGCTTTCCTCCAATACCTATTATGCCTCTAGCAGTGCAATAAACTAAAAAAAGTTATTACACATTTAGGTATATATGACATATATTCCATGCGTGTTGAATTGGATATATAAAGAATGTTGTTAGTTTGTTGATTGTTTTAAAGAATGTTGCCATTGGTTGTTTGACTTTCAAGGTGGTGTAGAGAGGGGGTATGCCTCCATGAATAGTCGGCTTGGCTGGGTTTCCGGTTTTTTGTCCTAAATTCTGTGTTGATGAAATTTCTTACTTGAGATAAAAGAAGAATAAGAAACAATAAAGATAATAGGAAAAGAGGCATGGTGTACCTTCTCAGTGGGTTTCCATCAAGTTTTAGCACTTGTAGGCTGGGTTCAAGCAATCCCTGCAGAAGCAACTTTTCAGCTAAGACCATTGTAATGAAACAATATAATTCTATCATGCAAACTAGTGAATAAAAAACCCTCTCAGAATATACTTGACAATTTCACTAGTAGTACTTCTTGTAGTTCTACTTAAAATAAAGTTAGGGGGGGCAAAATGTAGTGATGAAAAGCCAATGTGCTCTCACATCAACTGAACCAGCCATCAGGAGACGGTTTATACGGTGGTATGGGAACTCATACTAGGTTAAGGCCCACCAATTTACTATGGGCCCCAAAATATCATTTCCTTGGAAACAAATTGCTAAAGGGAGCCATTCAAACAGTGATGTCTTACAAACTGACAGGTACAAATAAAAATGCAAGTTAACAGGAGAAGACACATCAGATTGGTTAGTCAGGATTGTGAGAATAGGAGACTTCAAATTGAACATTCAGAATTGTGGGGACTCATTTCACTCAAGGTTTGATGATTATCGCGGACAATCCAATTTCTTCATATCTCATTAATTCTGGCCAGATAGAGATTTGAGTTTTCCAGAAATTTCATGATGATTTATCATGGAACACTAAGAATTGTATCAGAATAAACACTGCATCACCTGCTATCATTTGCATCACAGTTTACATTATCCTACCAAATTGGTAACCTTGTAAAACAAGAGCATTGCATTCTTACCAGTTCTGGAGGAAGCATAGTGATATTATTGTCTGAAAGGTCAAGCTCCATAAGAGTAGTAAGATTTTTGAAACCCTGGACACCAAGCAAGTATGGCATAATCAGCATTATATTCAAAGGCATCCCAATTCTCATGTTTTTACAAAATATTCAGCACTGACGTTGCATTCCACTTATATTTCATTAACAGTGACCAAAATATGAGACAAGTGATAATTGATAATAGGATCCCGGACAAAGACTCCTTTTAACATTAATGCAAATCTAGCAAGAATGCATATAACCTGATAAAGCACTATGATGGCAGCCTAAAATACCTTCAATGTAAAACAGATACATGGAGAGTCTACACTCCAAACTACAAAGTAACTGTTAAGCACGCTCATCTTGTTACAAATTTCATTAACAGAGATATTGCATCTCTTTGCTAAATAGTACCCTAAATTCACAAATAAGAATACATTGAATGTAAAGAAATGGCTATAACAGAGTTTCTTTTATTCGTATTAACAGCGACTCTAGGAGGAATGTTTTTATGTGGTTCTATTTATAACTTCAGAATGTTTCAGTTTATACTCCTACCTATTATCTGGATGTACTAAGAAAGATGTATAGTCTAAAGATGCTACTATGAAATATTTACTCGTGGGTGGGCCAAGCTCTTCTATTTTCGTTCTTGGTTTCTCTTGGCCATATGGTTCATCCAGAGGAGAAATCGAGCTTCAAGAAATACTGCGCGATCTTATCAATGCATAAATGTATCTCCCCAAGAATTTTAATTGTGCTCATATTCATTATTGTAGGAATTGGGTTCAAGCTTTCCCCATCCCCTTCTCATCAATAGACTCTTGACGTATACAAAGGAGTGCGGTTCGTTTAATAAATTCCTACCTCTATATCTATCTCTGAAATGTTTGGATTTTTCAAAACTTCATGGACATGCAGAAGAGAAATGTTATTCCCACTCGGACCAAGACAGAAGTTTTACTTATTTAAATAACAATTAAGGTGAAGCATGGTCTGGAACGACAAATCTCTTTATGATAAATAGATCCATTTTGCAAGTTCATTATTAGGGGAAGTTCCTACAAAAGATCAGACAAATGACATATACAATACTTGAATTTTCAATGTAGATACTACAAACTTGGTTCTCATCCTTAAGAGACTAAGAGTGTAATAGCAGCATCCGTCACTATTACCCATTTGGTTATAAGATATTATTTCATTGAAACAACATGAAACTTTAAGATGTATACTTCTCCTATGCATACCGGATAAGTTGTACTTAATACAGTGGCATGATTTTTGCAAAGCATCTTAACAGGAACTGGTAGGAGAACCACCAATCTAATGAAGAATGAGTTCACCATAAGAAGCCAAGCTCCCAGATTTTGCCTCACCTCAGTGGTTTTGACTTCTAAATTTTAAAGGACAACTGCCGTAAATCTTGCTACAACATATAGCCTTCTGTTTTGCCATGTCATATATTCCCCAATTTAGGGGTACAATGTATAAACAATTAAAGTGGATATCAACCCATTCTCATGTAAAGCAGCACTAAAGCTAGTAAATAATGTTATTTTCCAACAAATTCTTAAGTTGATTTGCAAGAATTTTGAAAGTGAAATAACAAGCATTTAGAAACTGTTTACCTCTGGAATCAATCGAAGGGAATTTTGACTCAAATCAAGACTCCTTAAGTCCTGTAAAATCAATATATCTGATGGTACATCAGATATCTGCATCCGTCTGTTGAGCCAGATAGGAATTGTAAGAAAATAGCACAAGTGTTGAGCAATCAATCAAACACACGATATGAAGACAGAGATTTATCATTGACAGACCTCAAGTAAAGCTCCTTTAAATGCGGTAAGCTAGAAAATGCTGGATGTTCCGGTAAACAATTAGCATTACCACTTAGATCCAGAACCTGAAGCTTGGAAGCAGCTTGGAAACCATCTGACGGAATCTATGAAGCAAGCAAACAGTAAGGTGTTTGAAACAAATCAATTATTGGAGATCTTAAACATACACTATGCTAATAAAATCTTCCCGTGTAACTCAAGCTCTATATATTTTGTATCATATGCTTCTGTTTTGACATATAGGACTACAATTTCAGCTACCTTCGTTAGAATGTGAAACCCACTAAAGAAAGCTCATCTATGTAGGGAAGGGTCAATTCATTCCCATTATATAGTTGAGACTTATTAAGTATTTGAGAATTCCTTGCAAGCTTAAATGGTAGCCAATTTGCTCATTCAACATGTAAACTGGACCCAATAGGTGAGTGTGTGTGCATGTACTTGCATGCATGCGGGTATTATACTGTATTTGTTGAATTTGACTTTGCGAAATCGTAAGCATTGAGGAGAGAGAGAGATCCATGATCACGGTCATATAAATAGTGATGCGTATTTCATGATAAATAGGAAAAAACATATATATTTTCTCAAACAGAAAATTGGGATTACAGTGTGCAATTCACAAACTAACATTCACCAATCTAATACCAATTTCCTCATGTACCATGTCTTCGAAGAAAGCTCTAAACCCCTGATGTAATTAATTAAACAGTTTGTAAATTGTGCGAGGGTTCTCCCAAAAAATTTGGAAGAACGACGTAAAGAAAACACAAGATATACCATGTATTTTCTTTTGCTTTTTGTTTTTATAACTTGGTTTTTTGCTGTGTAGGTTAGGTAAAGATCGACAAACCAGAATATTTCCCCTCGTGGACGAAACGAAAGTGGGGGAGGGAGGTGGAAGCTGTATACTCAAGCCTACAACTGGTGGTTAGTGCTTGTGCATCATCTTCACTTATTGTACAAGAGGAAATCCAATACTTACTTGTTGAAGTATATTGTTGTCCAGCTTCAAACACAGAAGATTAGAAAGCTGCTTTATAATTGCACCTGGCCACTCTCTCATCTTGTTCCCAGATAAAATCAAAGTCTGCACAAGGGAAAAGTTGTAGATTACAGATAGCCAGCCTAGTTAATTTATTGAACTTGCTCCCTAAAATCAGACCCAGCTATAGTCCTTCTGCAGCGAGATGGAGCATGGAAATCCAGAAGAGAATTTTTAGTTGGTGGATGGTCAAAAAGGAAAATTTGCCATATGGCATGGTTTTTGGCCACAGAACATCCAAGCTAGTTCTCAAACCATACTTGGACACCTGAGACTCTTGTGCATGGATAATCTGGCTTTTCATTGAGACCTTGAAATAGAACCAACTAAAGGTCATTACCCACTTTAGTCCTATTAATTGAGGAGGCTGAGAAGGGTAGACAGAGTACCGGCCTAACCTTTGGCATTATATGCACAAAGTGAACGACCACAGATTCAAACTCACAAAATCTTATGGTAGAGAGCCCAAGCATGTTACCATTGCAGTAAGGAATGACCCAAAAACTTCAAATCATATTTGTTACCATGCATGTTATGCATCCAAATTACACTTCGTAGATATTGTATATAACCTTGGTCGTTACAGCAGAATAATGTTAACTGTTGTATCTAGTTCCAAAATCAAGCTAAATTTGCTACTCGACATACTACACAATTTGGATAACATCCCCTAAACAAATATGCATAGGTGGAGGATGGTTTAAGTTATCATTATCACTTCATTTTGCCTTTCCACTTTTCTATAATCCTGCCTGATCTTTATTTCAGGTAAACGATGGAAAACTGGATCATCAAATTTTTACCTCAAGAGAAACACAAGAGGAAAGTTCAACTGGTAACTCTTCAATCGAGTTCCTTGAAAGATCAACTTTTGTGATTTCACTAGATTCCCATACGTCTGATGGGACAGCACTCAACCCTAGCCCCCCCAAAGAAAGTTCCTGAAAAATACAACAAATTGAAGATTGAAAAATCTGTTAGCAAAAAGATAATTCAAAATAAAATTTAGACAAAGAGAAGAAAAGAATGTCCATAAAACACCTTGAAGAGTGAACATGTATCATTTAAAATTTCTAAAGGTTTCACAAAATTCAATTTTCGAGTTCCCTTTTTCTGTACTTTAGTTAATGAAGCTAATATATCCCATCAGATAGATACTTCTAGTTCATAATGTTGTTCTACACCACAGAAACTATGCCGCAAGCCCTCCATAGAAAAAACAGTAGACACCCTGAATACTTGACAACAACATATGGGCTTGGATCATACATGCTGTCTCTAATACATAATAGACGTTCATATATGTGCCAATCGAGACTTCAACCCTACACCGTCCTCTGTATGTGTTGGAGAAGATTTCTAATTTCAGTGAGAAAAATATCCACTCATACTGAAATAACTGGGACACCCAGTATCATTACTAGCCACTAGTAATGGAATTCCAAGTATTGTTTTTATGGCGCAAGCACGGAGACTGACCCCGCAATGCAAACAGGAAGCCAAATTGACAAACAAAATTGTAAGTTATCCACTGGAACTTCGGTATAGACTTCAGGATTCTGGTAGTTCTGCTTTCAAAGAATTTCCCCACTAGAAAAATAGTATTTAAATTTCAATCCATAATTCATAAATGACATAACTACAAATGTTTTTTTGCTACCAATAATGACTGCTTTAAAAGCGTTGAGTTTCTATCTTCGAAATTTGCAACCATGGAATTGAGAAGAGCCAAAGATTTTTCGCTTCCCCCGCAACGCACCCCATATTAAAAAAAAGAGAGAAAAAAACAGAAAAGAAGACATAATGAAGAAATAATAAGAAGAAATAGAGATTCTTTAATTTACATTGTGGGACATACCTTTGAAGTAAGAGACATCCGAGCTGCCATTGCAACTACTTGCTCTTTAGTTGCAGGAGAAACACCAGTCTCTACATGAGAGAACAATTTGTGTCAGCTGGGATAAAAGTAACACTGACAAGAGCTGAAATAACCTAAACTTGGTATAGCTCATTTTGAAAATCGAGAAGTAAAAAACGGCAATCCGATCCAAAAATAGAAAAACCCAAACAAGTGCCCAAATTAATGTACCTTCATCAGCTGGAAGTCTACTCCGAAGATACTTTAATAAAGCATGTGTAGGTCCAGAAACCAGCGAGCTGGATAAGAATAAGCATCTAATTTCTTCATCATGTGTAAGCTCTCAATTAAAGCAAACAACTGAGATACTGATTCAAACCTTCGAAGAGTTCGCAGTGGATTACCAGTGAGCAAAAGTTTTCGCAAAGATGTCATCAAGCCTAGGTAATGATATTTATACCACATATCAAATTTATATACTGTATGCAGGAAACAATTATCAGTGAAAACTAACACCTACTATAAAAAGTGTGCAACATAACGGAGAAGAGCACGAGTCTTGCTTTTGTATAGTAATCACCAATTTATTTAGAAGTAGAAGGGCATGAAGAAAAAGGCATATTAATGCTTCTTATAGAATGCCGTTGTGCCCAAACAACAATCAAATTATAAATGAAAGGCACCACAAAGATGATGCTGATGAGTAACAACTTCCACACTCACTCCTACATACCAGCAACAGTAAACAGTCTATCCAACTAAAATAATCATGTAGAGTCTCTGGCTTGTATGTGAGAAGAAGCTAAAAGCCCAATTATGAGAAAAAAAACAGCCAGTCAAAAATATAAATAATCTGCCAATAGCCTTACAATGGATTGAGTAACATGGTCTCAACCAGGTTTGGAACCCAGATGCACACATGAAACAAAGGGTACGATCTATTTACACGTTGCAAAGAGTTGTTCTATCTGAAACCTCTTTGCTTGTAGTACCACTTGTCAAGCACAGGCTTCCTTTTCAAATATTCTGATAGGAAGTGATCTCCTTCTCACTCAGTTGAGAAGTGCACCTCCAGTTAATGTGGAGTCAAACACAACATTGAAATAGATAAATCGTTACCATTCCCTCATTTTCAGAGGGGGATAAGAGAGCAATTTCCACGACAAATAAGCCACAGGACTGCTTTGATTTGAAAGAAACTTATTTTCTAAATGGAAACCTTATGATATTTCCAAATATGTTAAGATGGTTTCCATTCCAATTCAGCATAGGAAAAGGCTCCCCATTAAGGTTAGAGCCTAGAGGGGACTCCAACTTTTATTGACTCCTAAACAGACAAATGGAGAGAGAGCATGCATTGGCCAAGTAGTTCGATCCTGTATTCAGATGGAGTGGACTCACTCATGTGAACCTTTATTTTGTATTGCCACAATTGCAAAAAAAAAAGAGTTTCGATGAATAATTTGCATATGCACAGAACATCTTCTCAGTTGACAACATGGACATTTTATTTCAAATTTGGATATGCATTGAATACCCTGTCAGTAGGCAACGAAATCATTTCTGTATCAGACCTTTTTTTTTTTTGGTCATGATTTCTGTATCACTTACTTCCGTCGTAACATGATAAAATTCCTTACCCAATCACTGTACTGCTACAGCTCCCCCCCCCCAAAAAAAAAAAAAAACAGCACCAAAAAAAAATAGAATAGTAATAATGACAGGTAATCACTGTAAAACACCATTTTTCAGTTTCCAAGGCCCAAAAAATGTTAATACTAATCAAGTGGAAGTGCACCCCCTTTCATTTTTTTTTTTCCCAAATGTGTCAACCAGTCAGAAAAAGAGTAACCTATAAGACCATCGTCTAATGCAAGAATCCCCAATAACCTAAATCAGGCATGAGGGTTCATAGCATTAAAAGCAAACAACATCAGAAGCGAATCTAATACTACTTGCTTGGAATCAAACGTTAACCTTACCAATCTCAAGAGGCAAGTCAGACAACGAATTATTTGACAAATCAAGAACAGAGAGATTCAATTTGCATGCCTCTACTGGATACTCCTTTAACTGCACATATTATGAAACAATCAGCCAACATGCCAATGTAAGATTCAAGATAAAGTTCTATATTGTTGAAAATGCCATACTCGAGCCCATTTTGAACACTAACATCTATGTAAAATGTGTTCCCAAAAAACAAATGTTGTGTACTGCATATTTAGTAGCAAGACAGAACAAAAAGTTTATAAAGCCACCTGGTTTGAGTGAAGATCAAATGTCCCTAACTGAGTGAGGGCTCCTATCTCTGCTGGTAATGATGACAACATGTTATTCCTGAAAATTAAAAGAAACAAATGCCAGATGAATACTAAAGATGCAAATCAACACATTAACATCCAATACACAGCAAATTAGCCAAACGTGTCTTGAAATTGTGAAAGTGAAATGACCCCATATAAAACTCCATGAGGGAAGTGCAACCCATTATTGATGATGGGATTGATGAAATTCCTGTAGATTTTACACACAGATTACATTTTAGGTATAGCCAACTGGCAGAGAAGTGAAATGAAATGAGAACAAAAGGAAGAAACAGCACTCATTAACGTAAAGTTTGTATACGCATATGACTACAAGGAAACTTAATTTACTCACTGTTCCGATGAAGGTCAAGGCGAATCAAACGTGAGAGGCTTCCAACATTCTCAGGGATACCACTCAGCACATTCTTTGCTACAAAATTAGTAGTGCAAATGTGGCCTTAGAAACACTTATATGGTACCATAATGGTAGCAAAGTGCCATTGACATAAAATACTAAATAAAAAACAAGAGAATAGATATTACAAGCATTGAGTTCTGTAAGCCTGGTCCATGATGAAATCATATTCTCAGATAGCATTTTTAGCTTGTTTCCCTGGAACATATAGAAGATGTATAGTCAAGGAGGAAAAATTAAACATTATCATCAACAACTGCTAAAAAAGCAGCTAGTTATACCTCTACATCCAATTTATTCAGCTTTGAACAATACTGCAGATCTTCTGGCAAGCTTGTAAAACAATTGTTCGATGCCTGAGGAAAAGTTTATCTCAAACCAGGTTTATGCAAGCAAAACGTGCATGAAAATTGGTTTAATTGTCCAATAGAAAAAGTTAATAATAGATAGCGGATGCCACAATATAAAAGGATTAAATGGTCAAATCAATCTTTGAAAAAGGTTTTTTTTTATTCGGTTTCGGATATAATCTCTTGAGTTGCATCTAACATTAAGCAATGATCAAAATAACAAAAATTGTAACATTGTCATTGACAAGGATAAACAGCGAGGCTATATAGCATCTATACATATGTGAACAATAGATAAAATATTGACATGGCGCAAATAGGCCTGCAACCCATACATCCCAATTAATACGGGCCAGTTCAAACTTCAGACTAGCTGAATTGTGGAGATCAATCGTAATGAAGTTCAGTGAAATTCTTAGTTAGAGCAATAAATACACTGGGAAATCACAAGAGCACCTGGGAGATACCGTCATTGCAAAAGTATTACCTTGAGTTCTGATAAATCTAAACATCTACCAAGGGTGCTTGGGAGATCCTTTAGTTGGTTGTTTGAACACTCAAACCTGAAGTGATCACAAATAAATGGGACCATTCAATCATAACTGGCAGGGCGATTCATATGTTCCTTAACATACATGATGAAAAAAGCATGGCGCCATGATTATTTAATTAGTTAATCATAACAAACTCAATTTTCTAATTTCTATGCAGATGTTTCAGTAGCCAACAATAAAAACTTGCTAAATAAGCCTACTTGATCAGAGATGTCGCCGATCCAATTTCTTCAGGTATCTCAAGTATCGAGTTAAACGAAACATCTAATGATTTTAGCAAGTGAAGCCTGCCAAATGAGAATAAGAAGTATACGATGATGTAAGAAAGAGAGAGAAGGAGAGAAAGACCTTAAAGAAAACCAATTAACAGTTTGACAGTTAAAATGGCATACTCTCCAATAGAAGCTGGAATGTGGGAAAGTTTGTTGTGGCTAATATTAAGAACAGACAATTGAGTTAAATTTCTAAGGTCTTCCTTCAATGATTCAATGCTATTATGAGCCAAAATCAGCTTCTGTAGCTCCACGGCCTGCAAATATGCTATTAGACACATACATCTACGATAATGCACCACAGTAACAGCTACTTAACAAGAGGTTAAATATGAGTTATATGTATATCTGCTATGCCAATTGAAATACGAATAAGATCACAAAGATCATCGTTGTGGCAAGCAATACAATTGCTTTAGTGAAAGATTAAACATGAAAGAAAATATGGCAAGTGCGACAAATACCTCCCACCACTTTTCACCCTCACCAACAGCATCTAAACTTTTGTATACTTCGTTGGGCACTTCTCTAACATTAAACAATACAAACAAAGCATTAATTTCATTTGAAACCGACTCCCCCAAAAGAAAAAGAAATCCAATCCAATTACATATCAAATACGATGCTAGAGATCAAACCAACAATTCAAATGCTCTGTTCTTAAAAGTGAAAATGGAAAACAATGATTCCAATAAAAATATGACAATCCAGCAGTTTCAGGATGATCGGGGAGCGAAATTGTGATACTAAGAAGTAAATTTATGCTTGAGAAATGAGAGACTTACTTGAGAGAGCGGTTTGATAAATTGAGAGAACCAGAAGCTCGGGCAGCTTTCAGTACTCGATCCATCGATCTTTCTGTTTTGGTTTCTGCCAAAGTGTGGATGTTTTTGTTGAGTTCAGCTCGCAGATCTAACAGCTAAATGCAGGTTCGAGGGTGGCAGTTTGGAGATGGACGAAGATGGTGGAGATCAGAGGAACTAGTGTAGGCTTAATGCACAAAATTTATAACCCTTTCAAATTCTCTCCAACTTTTTTTACCCCCACAAATATTATTTTCTACTCCATTAATCTCTCAATTATAAAATTATTAATTTTTTTATTTTAATATTTGGACCACCTTCACTGATTTCTTTTTTAGTTCCGTTAAAAATAAGTCATTCGTGTCAAGACTAATAAGGGTTAAATTCTCGTAGCATAATCTCGACAGTTACTAAGATCTGAGTTCAAGTTATTTGGTTTATGATTATCACTTCAACTATCTTTTCAATTAAAATTATTAAGTTTACCTATAGTATATCTCCCATTAATTATTAAATCCACCCATCTATACCACCTCATTGAAGACTAAATCCACCTTATACAATATTTAACTAAAATACAAACGTCGTAAAAGAGTTCCCCTGAATGTGTGTGCAACATGGGGTGGATATAAAAATAGAATGGACGTTAATTACTAATATAATGGGTATAAAAATAATGAACTTAATAATTTTATAATTTAGTGTTTAATTTAGTGAGAATAAAGATTTGTGAGGCTGGAATCGTCCAAAATATTGGATAAAATTTTTAGTAAGTTATAGGATAATGTAGATAAATCTTATTAAAAAAATAATAAATAGTGGTAATTCATTAGTAAAGTGGTGGGGTAGTTATATTATACACGTGGTAGAATATGATTGTATAAAATATAATATTATAATTAACTTAAATAAAAATTCTAAGAAAATATGTAGAAAGAAGGTTTCTATTTATTCTTAAGACTGATCTTACCTAAAATGATTATAATGATATATATAATATAACTAAAATATAGTTCAAAATAACTTTTCAGAATGATTGTCCAAATTAAATAAATACATATCAAAAGTATAGGATATGATTATTTTATTTTAACAAAATATTGATTATGTGAAAGCATTATTGTAAATGTAAGCTATTTGTTTGTTATTTGTTTTTTTTAAAATTATTATATCACTTTTTTTAATATCATGCATTGCTTTATTATTTTAGTGAGACTTGGCTTGCCTGTTAAATTTACAGAAATTCAAAGGTTGTCTTTAAAATTATACCAAAAATCTCGACTTCTTTAACAATTGACTCCATAAATTATTATTTTTTTAAGTCATGATGTAATATTTTAATTCTCAATGTCGGAGAAGGAGAGATGCATTAGAAATCAACTGTCATGTCATCACATAAATAAGTGATTTCAATCGAAGGAGCATTACAAGCAAGTTGACGAGATGCTCTATTATCCTTGGGCTTGATTGTAGACATAAAAATATTTTTGAAAACTTTCAGCATCGACTCTTAGGCCTGTTTAGTATATGTTTTTTTTTAGGAGTTTGAATTGGATTGTTCAAATTCTTTTAAATTTAAAGATGGAATTCAAAAATAGATTTGAGGGGATTGATGTTGTTCATATCCATATTTGATATGCGCAGGGATATATGACTATTATAATAATATATTTATATATAAATAACTATTTTGCTCCTTAATCAATTTAATCCAACACATGAGTTTGGATATATGAGGGGTATAAGTATTATTTGAATGTGGAACCTCTAAACCCACATATTAAACTCCCATGGGTTTCATAACTGAATTGGATTTCAAACTCTAGACTAAATGCATGCTTACTAAACATGGGTTTAAGAGAGTTTAGTCTCCGACCAATGTTCCAAAATTCTCCCAAACCCACATACCAAACAGCCTCTTAGAGTTTGTTTGGATGAATTTTAGGGAGGGGTTTATATTGACTTCTCAAAACTCTTTCAAACTCAAAACCTATTTATAAAGATGAAATTCAACATTTAATCTGGTTCATACCATGTTTGATATGCAATACATATACATGTAGGATCTACAGATATATCATAATTAGTAATAATTATTTTGTCCTATAACTAATTATTTTACTCTTGATCAATTCAATTCATACTCATGTTAAGGGGTGCAATTGTCTTTTGTATTCTTAATCTCTTAACCCATCTTCTCAAATCCACCTCCGCCCTCGATTGGACGAAACTCAAGGTCATGAATTTAATATTCAAGCCAGCTAGGGCCCGGAGTTGAAAACCTGGGATTGAATTTTCAATCCAAACATAAAATTTGAGAATTTTTTAAACTATTTTTCTTAAACTTATCTCGTCAAGTCTCTCATACCCCATTATCAAACAACCCTTATAACTTAGCAGGGAACCCATAGGATTGAAACTTACCTCGGCCTCTGCTATTAATTTCATAATAGTGGTAGAGTCTCATTCCAAAACAATGCCCGAATAATTTTGTGTCCTTGTAAAATAAACCGTCTCTTGTGTCGCTTGGATTTTCTGTTAGTTATGCCTTCGCAAAAAATATGTGCCTTTCTTGGACAAACTATAGTGTTGTCGATTGTGAGGAGTGTGCTAGAGGGGAAAATAAAAAAAATAATTGATACGGATTTTATAAAAAAGTTCATAAAAAATAGGGTGGACTCAGCAGTTTTACATTAAGAGTCAAAAGTGTAGAGGTGTCAACTACGCCTGCTAATCGAATTCGAGTGAAAAGCTATTAAAACTACACACGATATATTTAATTAAACAAATGAAAATCTATAAATCGAACATAAATCGTTTATTAAACAGATTACTCAATATGATTCGTTTCACTCGTTTAATATATTTTTTTATTATAATAAAAAATAATTGTAAAACCTTTTTAACTGATCCGATTATTAAACTGTATATATTATTCTAACTAAAAAATTGAATAATTATTATTTTAATTTTATTTAAAACGGATAAGTGAATGATAAACTAATTGACGTGTCTAACACGAACATAACTCATTTGTTAAAAGGGTCTAGTGGATTTAATTATACTCATTAAAATTTCACACAAACTCACTTAACTATGTATCGGTTCACGTAGATTAATCCTGTTGTATGGTATCGCATTTTGTCAAAGACTTTAACCGGATGAGGAAAGGTGTGAGTGTGTTTAATTGGGCTGTAAAACTTTTGGGTTCTATGCGTTGAGTTTAATGATATGACCGGCCCAATTAGAAGTAAGGTTTTAGAGTCCTCTGAGCCCTAGTTTGCTGATACTTTCTGAAGATACTGTAGTGCTGGGGGTTAGAGAAGATGGCGAAGAAGAAAGAGAAGTCGGTGAATGTCTCAGGAAAGCCGAAGCACGCCCTTGATGTTAACCGAGATGGGAGTGCAAGCAAAGGCAAACGCAGCGCCTCCACGGTGCGGCGGCTCAAGATGTACAATACGAAGCCGAAGCGTGACAGTAAAGGCAAGATTTTGAAGCACGATTTACAGTCCAAGGAGTTGCCATCTACTCGAATTCAACCCGATCGTCGATGGTTCGGTACGTAGTATATTTTTTTTTTCAATTCAGTTGATTAGAATTGTTAAGTGTCGTATATTGAATTCAGTCGTATATGTTTATTTATAATTGCCCTGTATTACTATTCCATGTTGTTTATTGAGCTCAAATTGGTCCATGGTATATGCACAAATCAATAGATTGAAAATAGACGTGCTATTGTGGGACACATGGGGCTACTGAGCTGTGGATGGAGGGGTTAGAATCTCATCATTTATTGTTTGAACAATAAAATAGGACTAACAATAAAAAAGGGTAATTTGGTTTCTGAAATGTAAGGAAAAGGGACTAACTCGTATATACTCTTTATCTTTGTCCATTTTGCAGGTAATACTCGGGTTGTAAATCAGAAAGAGCTTGAATTTTTCCGTGAAGAACTCCAAAGCCGGCTATCTAGTAACTACAATGTCATTTTAAAGGATAGAAAACTGCCAATGTCCCTTTTAAATGATCACCAGAAGGTATGAAGTCTATGTGAACTTCAATGGTTCAGTATGGAAGTGGAACGAGGGAAATGCATGTGCCTTCAGTTTCTTTCTGACCGTATATGCAGAAAGAGTTATTTGAGTTTTTTTACATTTTGCGCTTTTTTTTTTTCCTTCCAGATTTGTGATTTCTTCTCCTGTCAATTGAAAGGGAATGCATAATCTATATGCTACCAGGAGGTGTATTATTTTATTTTTTTTGGGGGGGGGTGTCTGCCTGGACCAATTTAGATTGTTCACAGTTGCACTCTCGAGTTGTTGCTTGTTTTGGATTATTCCAAGGTGGACTCATGAGATTATAGGTTTTTTTGCTATGCTATTGGTAATGCAGCATTGGATAAGCTAGCTTTGGTCTAAGTCTAAGAAGTCCCAGCTTAGATTTTATGTGCGCACACAGTTATTCCTTCCATTGCTCGAGGTTATGCATTGGTAAATGCTATCCTGGGCCCTTGGGCCACTGGTTAAGATCCAAAATAAAAAGGCAGCTCACTGGGGGCTGTCTC